>MU182863.1:0-20697 GCA_016904865.1 Pissodes strobi
CTCAAAATTTGTAAGAAAGTAAAACACTGTTTTTAAAATTAACTATAAATTCTTTTCTATGATTTTTTAATTAAAATTAAACGTATTGTACCTACTGACTTGTGGTGTTTTATATTTATAACCGAAAAAAGTATACATACAGCCTTAAACATTCGTTTTTAATAGTCCCATGATTATGATCAATACTTTTTCGAAGTATGCTAACAATGTTAACAGCAATGGAGAAGGGGAAGGGGGAGAGAGAACGTACCACAACACTCACTGGCAACATCATTCATATCGAAGTATAAGATCAGTACAGCACATATCAGAAGTCAGAATGCGGTCTGCATATTTTGCATACGGAACTCCACTGGGAGCCCGGTCTATAATGGAAACACTAAGAGGATGTTTTCCCTTAACTATATCTAAATGCGCAATAGGCAAGGGAACGAAGTAAAGTCTGTAAAACATTGAAACATAAAAAATCAGACAAGAAAACGAGTAAAAATATGCTGAATGACAGAACTCTAGTCTTGGCTGACCTGGCTCGGGACTTTGGTCTTTGGCTGAATCCAGACTAAAAATTTGAAAGGCAAGTCAGCAGTATGATTGAAAGCTGGTTTGCGAATCTGAAACTCTTATATTAATATAATCATAGACCTATTCTTAGCATAAAGTCAAAACTAATAATATAATGCGAAGCAATTGTACTTTTTCATTTAAAGTTGAAGATGTAGTGTATGTGCCTTTTTTTTACCAGGAACACAACGTCCACGGTTACAAAGAATACAAAATCTTTCTATAAAGTTACTCGTCCATCTATAAAAGCCGATTTTTTACACTGGAATTAATATTAATAATTTTGATATTTAAAACCTACTCCACCACTCAAATATGGGATTTTTAAATTATTTTGGTATCCTTTAGAAAAACTTTATTTTTTTAAATTTGTTGTAACTTGAAAAAAGAAAATTCATTTGAAACAAAATTGATCAGCTCATAATAAAATAGCCGTATTCACAGGTTGAATGCCGATTTAAGTTAAACTTTCGGGTAAAAGATAAAAGCCATATTATCAGTTCCATACTTGACTTGGAATGACTTTGATCAGTCCTTCAATACTTGCATAAGAACAGTCGTAACCATAACAAATATAATCAATTTCGCCAATTTTCAGGTTCATTGTGTGTTCGAAAGTTGTATAAAATTTTCTATTTTGGAGAGAATTTGATGCATACAAATGTGAAACTTAAAATAAAAAAATATATATCTGTGTTTCTCAAACATCTTTATTCAAGTGAAAAAACCTATTTTTTATAAATCAAAAAAAATGTAGGTCACTTCAATGGAGAGCTATTAAGATAATCTCAAAAATAAGTAAACTGAAACAACAGATGGTTATGATAAAAGAAAGAAAAAAGAAATAAGATTCGAAGGAACTAAAAATTTAAATTTCTTATATATTTTTAAGAATCTGATATTTTTTCCCGCGTTCTCAACCACAGGTGATGGGAAAAGGTCAATCACATCCCGCATGCCTACAACAAATAGATAATTCTGGTTTATTGTGTTTCTGGCCAGATCAGGACCAATCCATCAATTTGAATTCATTGTTCTCCAAGATGTTTTGTACGAGAGCTACATTACCAATATTAACAGTTTTTCGCATACCTCCACAAACATTAACTAGTAAATACGTTCTTTTAATGATATCTCAGTTGTCCCCTTCTAAATATTCTATTTCTTGGTTATATTGCATCAATGCAAAAGCATTTGGTGCAATAACAAAGTAGATGCGGCAAATTCAAATATTCCGGTCTTGTGATCAAAGTCACATCGTAAAGTCAATAACTGCCAATAGTGTCGTTCGTGGATACAGGTACCGTAGTTTAGGGATATATGGAACAGCAAGGGTTATATGGAACAAATTGTGTGCAAATACTTAAACTTCCCGTTCTATCAGGCAATTCGTTATAAATCTTTAGGGAATTTTATTTTCTTGGGTTAGAATCAAGCTTATTGTTGTCATTCTACCAAATTGTTTTAAAATAGCTGCTGATTGTGTTTTGGAAAAAAAGTGAAAAAAGGTAATTTTTAGGTTTTTAGAAACCCCAAAGAGTCTCATTTGTATCTTTTAATCCAAAAAGATAGAGTATAAGTTTAGTGCACTATAACCTAAACAAATCATCTGAAATACTTGTTTACAATAATCTTATTCTATTTTATTTCAAAATAAATTATGATTTTCTGAAAATTTTGCGTTTGTAGGGTTTTATAAAACGATGCCAAGAAATTATGGATATCCTTTTGTAAAAAACGGTATGATAGAGTTTGTTCACGGGTATCTTAAAATTTTCCTGGCAACGACTGGCTGGACAGTTTCCTAAAACGAAATCCAACTTTAACCCAAAGAAATGCTGAAGGTGGAAGTTATTGAAAATAATAAATCAATATTTTGATAAAATTCAGGATACACTAAGGAACGTTGTGCCACAAAATAATGTAAATCAAGAATATTACCCAATTCAAAATCTACAACTTCTGTAATGTTTGCCGTAACTTCTACCTTTGTATGTGGTCTACCAGGCAAAACATATTTATCCAGAATGGCCCACCTGGTACAATTTATTATAAATCCAAGAACAACTAGTTTGACAGGGCAATTTTTGAAGTTTGGTTTATTTAAAGTTACCCTCAAGTATTTTCATCCAAGAAATGGCAGAAAAGTTTTAATTGGCGATAAATTACAAAGCCACCTTTCCAAAATAGTTATAAGACCATGTCAGGAACACAATATTTCATATTTGCATTTTTACCTCCAAACAGTACGAACAATTGGATGTAGCTGTGCTCCGCCTCCTCAAAACAATATGGCAAAACATTCTTACACAATGGAAAACAAATTTAGAGGTGTTCTTCCGAAAACTTACTTTTCCCTCTTATTATCTGAATTGATAGAGAAAGCTAGTTTAAACTTATTAAACAACGTTAAATCTGGTTTTACAAGTTGTGACCTTTTGCCAGTTAATAGGAATCGAGTGTTACAAAACATTGTTCCAAGACTACAGAGAATTGACCGTGATGATGATGCAATGCAACAAACATTCGACAATATTATGATGAGAAATACAGCTACACCCGATTATCCAAACATGAAAAGAAGTAAGACAATAATTGATGTCCCACCAGGAAAGGCATTTTACATTGAGGATATAAGCAATAATCCACAACCTGGGCCTTCCAGTTAAAAAAAAAACAACCCGGACCATGTCATTCAAAAGAACACTAACCCACACCATCTCATTCAAAAGAAGACCAACCTGTGATGTAGAGTCTAGTGACGATGACATGGCGACTAATTATGAGGGCTTACTGAGGTCAGAAGGCGAAACGAAGACCTAAATGAGACTTATTCATGTAGAAAATGTTGGTGGTATTATTCTAGGTTGTTTTGTGATATCAAAGTTTATTTATAATGCCAGAACAAAAAGGAAAACAAATTAAAAATTTGTTTCCAAAATTATTATGACTTCTGATAAAAAATATAAGAGTGCAATGTTTGCCTCATTATAAAGGACACAATTATAAATATGTTTATTCCTATGTGCTTGATGACAGTCACGTGATCTTAGAACAGCTAAAATTTGTACTGTCTTACAGAAATCCGTAGAGGATTGCATATATTTCAACAATTAATAATCTTTAAGTTTATTTTTAGATTCTAAGAAATAAATTGCTTTCTTTTGTTTTTTATTTTTAGGTTCTAAGAACTAAATCATTTCTTTTGATTTTTAGTTTATAGTAGGTAATTTAGCTCCTTCCTACCTATGTTTGTATGCTGTTTTGTCTCTATTTAACCATTTTACATAAGAATATTTTTTACGTTTATATACCTAGTATTTTCTGTTATTAACCCTTAATTTTGTTTTAGCTTAAAAATGTTTCATATAGGTTTATACATAATTCTTCATGGGACAAACTTTGAATTCCATGCCCTTTCGATGCAAAACCGCCGCCGCGGCACCGTTCCATATATTACCAAATCTTGGGTTATACCGCAGTCAGAGCAGAATTAAAAAAAAAATCTACATCTTTAGTGCCACCATCACCAAATAGGGCTTAAATAGATTTCAACACTACAATGCAATACCCTGAAAAAAGAAATGGATAAAATAATGTTAATAAAAAAAGTTATAGAAAAAATACGTAAAAATTGTTCCATATATCTCCAAACTACGGTACCTAGTTTTAATTATGATCTCTTTTCAGAAGTAGGTGTGAAATTATTCTAGCCAGTAAACAATGCAATTTGGCATATCTTATATTCGTATATGAAATAAATAAATAAAATATATAACGTATATAATTGGGATTTGAGGTGGAACGTGTCTGCATATTACGTTTGGGTCTTCCTTTATCATCAATTTACTTCGGGTGTTCTCTCTCTTTTATGAGAAATAATGCGGGGATAATTAATAACTAAATTTACAAAAAATAATGCACAAACTTTAATAAATGTACAAAATTTACTTGTATTTGTTATGAAGCTACAGGTAGGCAATGATAAATAATTAATATTACATTTATTAATAATACATGTTCAGCATTCATAAGAACTATTGGTATATTAAATTATTTAATTAAATTACCATCTAACAAACTTGACATTTTCACTTTACAACCTGAACACATTTTTGCTATTTCGTAGCAACCTTTTAGAATATGGAAGTACCTACTCTTTCTGTTTACCTCGATCTATATATTTTTAATTAGCAATATATTTTTATTATGTAGGATCAAGGGCGGACAGCGACTGAACTTCTTTGCGGGCGAAATAGACGCAATTTTTTCAGCACAAAATATAAAACTACCCTGGTGAAACTGAACATATATGTATATACAGGATGATATGTATATAAGTATATACTCACGATTCCGGTGGATGAATTTTTAACTAGAAATACTAACAAATAGCTTTGAAATTTTGGATAGTTATATAAAAAAGTTACTCTCTCTATTTCAATGATTTTCAGTAACGCGTATTGCTACTTCAACTAGAAAGTAGCCGATTAATATTTTAGATAGAATAGTCTGTAATTTGCTAATTATTCGTCATTAACTTTTATTTTTTTATATTCGGCACACACATAAAAGGAAAATCCTATATCACTCAATGAGCGGCACATGTGCAGAGAAGACAGTGTACGATGGACAAAGCGCTGTAGGTTGTAGTTTTCGGAAAAAATGTTACTCGGAAGTCTATTCCAGTCCATCTTCTAGAAAAAGAAGTCCCGTAATAGCGACGTCCTAGGTGTCCCCAACTAAATCGTATTTTGATGAGCAGCTTGTGTCTAACGTGTTTTCTGTTTGGTACAACTATGGGCGGAATCATAAGTGCCAGCTCGTTCGAGCACCTTCCGTAGCAGTATCGATCGTAATGAAATAGGTTCGCACAATTTTCTTCGATGTTCAAGACTATCAAAGTCTTTACTCAACTCTGGGACATCCGAAGGACGGACTGCTCTCCTCTGTATATCTTGAGCAAATGCTTGGGTGCCGAGCTCCATACATGGGTATTCCAGCGATTGTCTCATCTGGATCTTATAGAGCAGTAAGAGCTGATGAGGTGTATACAACTTGTTTGCTCTATAGAGTGCTCCTACCTTTTGCGCTGCTAATTTGGCAACTTTAGTGACGTGATTACGTCAAAACGTGTTACTTTCTACGTTGTTGCTCAGCAATCTTATGGATTAGGTCAGAGTCAGTGTTTGTACTGTCATTGATAAGTCAGGTTTTGCGGTTTTTGTATTTTTTAAAGACAGCTGTTTGAGTTTTTCCTGTTAAATTTGACATTGTTTTCCTCAACCCATTCCACGAAGGCGTTCATATCTTCATTGATGGAGGGTTTTCACGCTCGCGTTGGGAATGAGCAGCGGTTATTAGGGTTTGCGACATTACTGAAGACATAAGAGTGCTGTCGTCTGCAAGGTGTAAATAGAATTGTTTGTACTGTCTAAGAGATCGTTGATATAGAGCAGGAACAGTATGGTAGATAATATAGACCCTTGAGGCATTGATATTCCTCCGAGAGATGTCCATCAATACCAACTCAGATGCTTATATCCATTAAGAAATTGGAAAGCCATGGAAGCAGTGCTGGTTGTAGTCCGTATGCTGTCAATTTGATTAGCAATCCATCATGTCACACCCTATTAAATGATTGGAGATGCACGAGATTCGTCGTAGTTCTCGACGACTTTGGTCCACAGGTAGGTCACGTAAATCAGGAGATCTCCCGTTGATCTGTACTTGCGGACGCCATACTGGCGATCGCTTCTGACGCCTGCCAATTCGAGATATTTTAAGGGCTTTTCGAGGATGAGTTTCTCCAGGACATTCGATATGATAGGAACTTACTTGGAATCGTTTTTTACCTTTCTCGGGATTGGTTGCACCTGAGCGTATTTTCAGATAGAAGGAAAATATGTAGTTCTGTAAGATATGCAGAAAAGCCTGCATAGTGGAGCTGTTAATTCAGCAGCACATTTCCTAAGCACTATTAGAACTCAAGTTAGAGTCACTTTGTTTCGACTACCTAGCTTATTCAATGCCTTGCAACCAGTTCGTTGCCGGTTTATATGTTGTAGTATTGGCCTTGATTGCCTTTAGTTAAGCAGTAGGCTATCGAAGTAGATTACAAGCTTCTTATGGTAGTTTCCCTATTCTCTATTTCCTTCGCGCAATGTTCTATAGCCATTACATCCACCTAAAACTCCGTGGCTACATTCCCCATAGATATTGGAAGACTTGTTCCCGTCCTTGATTCATATATACTGGCTCCGATATGCGACACCTTGATCGGTCCTTGAGCCTTCAGTATACCAGACGAGCTCTGTCCATTCTTTTACGAAATGCTGTTATTTTTGTACTAAAATTAAAAAAATTAGAATTTTTGTAAAATTTCATTGTTATAAAAACTGTATTAAAACCAAGATTAAAATTCTTATAGTTTATTGTGGCAAGCGAAAATCTAAAAATTTTCTACAATTTCTTGTCATACCCAGATTAACCTTAAAATTGTATTGTTTACCATTGTTTTTTATATGATGGACCTCATACTGAAGACCTATAATTCGACTTTAGTTTTGGGTTTTTGGAGCATTGAAGTAGAGAATATTTATTAACTGAACTTTTTAAATATGAGTTAACATCAGCTGTTCTTAACCTGGGAAGGATTGTTGGCGAAACCTGACAAATCCCAATTGGTTCACTATTTCGAAGCTAAGTTAAAGTCGACAAAGGTAACCGAGGCACTCCAGTCTGAAAAGAAAGAGTCTGTAATAGATTTCATGGCTTTTACCAGAAAAGTTCCAATCACGAAAAAACAATTTAAACAATATACTTTACATATATAATTTCCGCGCGAACGAGTTGTCACCACCCAAACTAACCCAAACTAACCCTCTTGACACCCAGACAGTTCCCGGGTGTGTTCGCAGATCGACCTTAAATAACTACATTAAAAAGATCGACCTTAAATAACTACATTAAAAAGTAACAGAGTAACTAGAGTAACACGCGAAATATATTACACAACCCACTACTGGCTTGAATTTCACTGGATTTGTTTAAATCTGCTGACCCTCTAGCCATACTGACGAGCCGTTATACGGCGAAACGCGTCTATGGATGGGTAGGCAGGTGAAAAAGAACGGAAGGTACAGAAGGTACAAACTTTCTGATGCATTTGTCTAGGTTCACCTGACATACACAGATCAAGTAGTAGCCACCGATATGGAGATCGGTGGTAGTAGCCAATAATTACTATAGTATAGTACTGTCTATCTCCGATAAACTTTTCAGGTTACGGATAGATGGCGCCGGCTACAACACACTGGTTTGAACTTATATAAATATTGTTCTGGAATCAAGAATATCATAAGCAATTTGAAATAATTTACGGGAGTTGAGATGTAAGACAATATGCAGGCAAATAAATAGAATTCTATATAATTATACTGTATATCCGCAATGAGATTTATTATTTTAAGTTTTCGTTTTAGTCTTTAGTACAACTTATATAAATTTAGGGTTCCGGGAACCAATGTATCTCCTGCCATGCCCATTGAAATTAAAAACAACACCCCGTATATAGACTAATAATACAGCTAGAGGAAAAATGTAAAAAAACGTATAGGAAAAAAGGTTCATTAGTCTCAAACTAAATTGGTATCTTAGGTCTTACCTTATTTTAAAGCGGCTTGTATTGTATTGAAAATGGAACCTGTATTCATGGTTCCGGTTACTATGGTTACCTCTATAACTACTGTGCATTTAATGATGGCGTGATGGATGTTTGCCTTTATACAAGATGTCACCTTAAGATTTCTTTGTATAAAAATGTCGAAATTGTCGAAAAAGCTTGTATATCGAAAGCCAATGAAAAATCAAAAATGGCTAGAAATTGTTCTTTGTATTTTATTAAACACAATTGTAATTAGTTAATACATATCAAACAATAAATATGACATCTATAATATGTCATCAGCATCACCGTCTATTAGAATATCTATAGACGGTGTCAGCATAGTCAAAATAGTAATGGACTACTGAAGATATACAATAAAAGAATGCGTTGATTATCTATTAGGAAACACTCATACGAAAACTACTCCTTAATTGGGAGGAACACGTCATAAGATAAAAATAAAATAAAATAAATTTTATTTCTCTTGGGAAAACTCGTCAATGGAGTAGTAATGAAGAACATTTTAGACTTCGGACAAATCGATGGACCTTAAAATTTGCTTCATAGTCTATGTATGTCCAGACGTTTATTTCTTGCACAATATTTTTATAAGTGTCGAGCCTGTTTCTATAATATTGAATAACGGGAGAAGCTGTATCCTGACACGATGGCAAAAGCTGCAATGCAGTAAAAGACATATTATTATGCTCTTTGATCATGTAAAAATGATATTAGTTTTATCCAATAAAACCACCTAAGCCCTAAATAACGCCTAAAGGAGCATTTACGACCGTGTTTCAGTGAGCAATTAGTTTTATTTGGAATTAAATATGATTTTCAATATTTTAGCTTGGAAATTTTATCAGTTATCGTTTTAATATTCTTAATATCTTGAGATCTAAAACTTCATCTGTTCCTAATATAATATTCGACACAAATATTTAATACAGCAGTAACAACACTAATTGGCACAAAATCATGTTGGTTCTGCATATAATAATAATTGTCTTTTTTAGTATTACAACATAGAAATGTTTTGTTTCAATATTGCTTTCATTTAATCTATTTACGTAATAATAACATTCTTAAAAAATAGTTGGTCAAATTTTTTTTACTTGCAATATATATATAATTTTCACATATTATGGTAATATTGACACATTTCCACAAAATCGTTATACAAATGATCTCGTGAAAAAATTTTTTGTCATGAATTTAAAATCGCATTTATCCAAAAATGACAAGAATATATTCAACAAAACATTCGCCATTTATGATATGATATAACTATCAATATCTAATATCTTCCCTGTCATACTTCCTTGAAATATGAGAATCCCTTTCAAAAATCCTAAATCAATACACACTCATTTAATTGCATATATTTTATAACGCTCTTTCGTATGTGGCAGATTAAAAGATTCTATTTGAGTTTCATTGATTACGCCGGATTTTTATTATTGGAAAGTCCTTTAAGGTATCCTTATGGGATTTCGGTTAGATCACTAAAACGACAGCAAGATTACAAAAATAGTAAATCACGATCTCTTTGAACAATAGATGTAATATAGATATCCGTTTATCTTACTTGGAATTATTATGAAGTAAATTTTTGTTTAGGATATGTATGTATTTAATTAATTTTATCTTGTTAGGTGGGCACCAAATTTTACAAAATGTGATAAACTTGTTATTGATTTGCCATATATAACAAAATAACAGGAATGAATAATTTTTTGAGACCCAAACAATATACAAAGAGGAATATATAGGGTGACGATTTGAAAACATACAATTACTATACTTTTTAGACTAAAGAATATATTAAAAAATCGAAAAATACTATTTCTATAAAAACGCCGGGGAATAAAAATGAGGGGTTTTGTGCCACTCTCACTCATCCTTGAAGCACTACCCTCACCCACTTTAAAATCTTAAATGACACTAACCCACTTGTGACACCTCTCTGAAAAGCTTACCAAAAACGGTATTAGAGATACCAGAATTAATGAGATTTTAGTATGAAATTTGGACAAAATATTTTAAAACTGTCCTTTAGAAAATGTGGCGCGAATAATTGGGAAATAATCGAAAATGATGAAAAAAAAAAATTAAAACACTAGTGCAGTGCTAAAACTCCTTATTTTTGCAATAAGACAAATAATTTTGTTGTCGGCTCTTTTTTTTTGTTTGCTAAATCTGTTAAATCATCATAAAGTCGATATTCAAATTTTTCGCTAACTTTCTGAAAAATGTCTCTTGGAAAATATTTCAACAAGCATCAATTATCCGCAGACGTATTTTTTTCTAGAGAAGCCAGCTGGTTTTTGTAAGCTAGTGAATTAATATATCCCCATACTATAGTGGTATAGTCAGGTAATCTTGGTGACTACTCAATTAGATTAAATTGCCTTGTAATTTTCTTTGGTTTTCAAGTTCATGAACAATCGAGCGCTCTATACTGCGATTGAGCATTTCAGTATAAACTTGGCCGGTTAAATTACCTTCAATATAAAAGACCTATATGATATTGTCTCACAGTATTCCTGCTCAAGCATTGGCTTTTTGAAGAGTGTGCCCCCTTGTAAAAAAATGTGGATTAACGTCACCTCAGTAGTAACAGTTTTGTTTATTCACATGACTATTTAGGAAATAAGAAGACCCATCACCGAAGCAAATGTTTTTATAAATTCGAGTGTTGACGGAATTCTCCCTGTCATGGTTTCACAAAACTAAACTCTATCGAGAACATCGTCGCCAAGTTCTTGCAAAATTTTCATCATGTAAAAATGAAATTTATCGATTTTGATTCCCTTTTTCTGGATACGTCGGTAACTGCTGCTAAATGACGCGTTGACACTTTTCTAAGGATTCTAATTAAACACCCTTGTAAAGGGGGGAATGACACTGCTACGAGGCAAGTTACCAGCAGGCCCACCGTTCGGGCTTCGCTAGGGCTGGGACGACCATCCCAGATAGGTTACACCCTTGTTGAACGGTGGTACTATTTGGTGGTGACCGTGACCTTGTCTGGTTCTAAGCCATGTCACGGCCGCCGACATTCACAAAACACTTAAGGTATTACAGGCACAGACAAAAAATATTCCAGGGTAACATTCGATTCCCCCCGGCCTGGGTACCGGCGTGAATGGGTATTTTTTTCTGGCTAGGTCGCCCGATAATTCATCGGAGAGCAAAACGATCATTGAACGTTTAATACGTGTACGCCCAATAGCCTGTGCCAATGGCGACAAAAGAGCCGCTACGGGAAGTGTTGACTCGACCGAAGGCGAAAGAAGTGAATCTTTGCATTTATAGAAATTTGGCCAATAACCTCAATCTGCATCACTTAATCCAAAACTCTAAATTGTGGTCTTTCTTTATTTTCATCAGGTCCAGTTTCTGTAAATAACTAACCCAAACCTCTTATGTAGACGTAGCTGACTTTTTCGTCACGATGTCTTTCATTAAAAGTAATGATAATACCACATCAATTCTAGATCTTCTACTCT
Source organism: Pissodes strobi (assembly GCA_016904865.1). Classification (NCBI taxonomy): domain Eukaryota; kingdom Metazoa; phylum Arthropoda; class Insecta; order Coleoptera; family Curculionidae; genus Pissodes; species Pissodes strobi. Next base: position 11,743 of record MU182863.1, read on the forward strand.
ATAGTGAGTGAGACATGATAAAATAATGGGATGGTAAGATACTCAGCGATTTCAAAATCGGTTCTCTGTGCGCATTGATGTCACAAGGAGCGTTATTCCTTTAAATTATAATGGTAACAGCCCAAGTATATACACAAATTTTAGATTATTCTTCACCTTTACGTCCTTCTATGACAGTCTGTGGTTGGTCTCATTTTGTCCTATCTACACGCACAGTATTTAAATAATATGTATACAAACATTTTCCGGGAATCGTACTCGTTTACGTATTTATTTTATTTATTTAAGTAATGCATCAAGAACTTTGCAGTCAATTACACCATAAGGAAAAATCACTTATATTCGTGCTATCATATATTACACCATTTCCGAATTGAAATAAGTTCGAAGAAAAATGCAGATACAAAGGATGGCAACAGTAAGTACGTTAAATTTTAAATGATTTAAAACATGCAAATTTTATTGAAGATTTTACAAAAAGGAACAGAAAATAAGTATTTACGTTATTGTCAAAAATACAGGTAGCTTTTTCATTTAGACTTGGGACCTTTTCTCTTCATTTTCGATTATTTTATAATTTTTCCAGCCAAATTTTGCAAAAGCCAGTTTTAACACATTTTACATTTCGTACTTAAATCTCATCAATTTGGTATCGCTGAAAACCATTTTTGACAAGTTTTTCAGAGAGGTAGTGCCATTCAAGATTTTGGGAGGCATTAAAAGATGAACTAAAATGCAAAAATTCGATTTGTATTGTAATTCAAATAGTTATTAAGCAAACACGAGTGTTTATAATATATTTAAATAAATAAATGCATTTTTAACATTAATATTAAACATTATCGTAAATAATAATATCAATTTAAAACAATAAAAAAAATTTAAAAGGTGCGGATATGAAGACCTAAGAAGTTACCCTCCACTTGCAGATAGGAAAATCTATTAATATATAATTAGCCTTAACGTTACTGTAATATTTTTAACCTATTCCGATTCGTTTTAGCCCGTTTTAGTGCTTTTGGTTAGTTTTAGTTAGTCGTTCAATCAACTTTCGGTTAGTTTCAGTTAGTTCCAATTTATTTTAGTAATTTGAACTGACTCCGATACGTTAAAATCAAATTTAATGTTTTTGGTTAGCTTCGGTTAGTCGCCAAAATTCGGTTCGGATATTTTTGTAACATATTTTGATACGTTTTAGCCCGTTTTTGGTGCTAGTCGTTTTCGGCTAGTTTTAGTTAGTTTTAATTTATATTAGTCATTTGAACCGGTTCCGATACCTTATAACCAATTTTAATGTTTTTGGCTAATTTTAGTTAGTCGCCAAAATTCGGTTAATTTTAGTTAGTTTCAAATTAATTTAATATTTTTAATCTGTTCCGATACGATTTAGCCTTTTTTGGAGCTTTTGGTTACTTTAGGTTAGTCGTTCATTCAACTTTCGGTTAATTTCAGTTAGTTTTAATTTATTTTAGTCCCAGTTTCTTCAAGTTTGGATAACTTTATTCCTCAAATATTTCCTATGACGACGATTGATTCAATTGTAACCATAGTAATTATTCTAGGAATAAAGTTATTCGGGCTTGAAGAAACTGGCACTTAGTCATTTGAATGGTTCCAATAAGTTATACCCAATTTTAATGTTTTTAGTTAGTTTCGATTAGTCCCAAAATTCGGTTAATTTGGGTTAATTTTATCTTGCTTCAATATTTTTAACCTGTTCCGATATGCTTTAGCCCGTTTTGGAGCTTTTAGTTACTTTTGGTTAGTCGTTCAATCAACTTTCGGTTAGTTCCAGTTAGTTCCAATTTATTTTAGTTATTTGAACCGGTTCCGGTATGTTATAACCAATTTAAACGTTTTTGGTTAATTTTAGTTAGTCGTCAAAATTCGGTTAATATGTGTTGTTTCAACTTATTTTAATATTTTTAATCTGTTCCGATACGTTTTAGCCCTTTTTTGTGCTTTTACGTTATAACCAATTTAATTGATTTTGGTTAGTTTTGGTTAGTCGCCAAAATTCGGTAAATTTGAATTAGTTTTAAATTACTTTAATATTTTTAATCTGTTACGTTTAAGCCCGTTTTGGTACTTTTAGTTGCTTTTTGTTAGTTTGGGTTGGGCATTCAATCATCTTTTAGTTTCAATTTATTTTAGTCATTTGAACCGGTTCCGCAATGTTATAATCAAATTTAATGATATTAGTTAGTTTTCGTTAGTCGCCAAAATTCAGTTCGTTTTGGCTAGTTTTAACTTACTTTAATTTTTGTAACCTGCTCCGATACGTTTTAGCCCGATTTGGTGCTTTTGGTTAGTTTCCGTTCAATCAACTTTCGGTTAGTTTCAGTTAGTTCCAATTTATTTTAGTCATTTGAACTGATTCCGATACGTTATAGGTAACCAAATTTAAGTTTTTGGTTAGTTTTGGTTAGTCGCCAAAATTCGGTTAGCACCCAGCCAAACCTTCTTCATCATCGTAAAGTTTTATTACTTCGATAACATAAACAAAGGTAAGGCGTCCGCATAAACAAACACTCTCATCTCTTACGCGTATGACGTCATGTGGCAAATGTAGCATGCAATTTTCACGATTTGAGGCCCCATACTAGGATAATAGAAACATTTTCAATGTTAATATTTTCATTTCAAAATATAAACTCAAACTCAAACCCAAACATGGTTTTAATGTCACACACAAAAGTCCTTGACAAAGTTGGAATAGGTAATTACATAATAGCTGCTTAAAATTAGAAGCTAAATGTCACACCTAAACAATCGATACATGCGCTCACGAAGGCTTCTGCAGCATATCAAGAACTGCTACAGAGTATCAAAAATGCTACACTCATTACACACTCCATAAATGGCCAAAATGACAGTGAAACTTGTTTCAAATATCTTCAGCCATTAAAATGATACATGATACAAAATTATATAAATTTCGTCGAAAACACGCAAATAAAAACAAAAAGAAAAAAACAAACAAAATGCTGATATCAACCAAATTATTATCATTACAGTGAATAGCTGTGGTATTCTGCAATCGAGTATAAACTTATTAGGGGTAATTTTAAAGGGATAAAGCTTTAAAAAATTATTGGAGCTTTCAAACAATGTGTCGTTTCAGAATGCTTAGTACAATTACAATTTATTATTGAAATAATGCCGAGGCATTATTGAGCTTAGACTTTAAAAGAATCTTTTGCTTCAAACAAAAATTTTTCGTCAAGTTCCAGTTCATAAATGAATAATATTGAACCCGTGGTGGAGTATCTCTAAGGGGTCAAGATATCTAAAAAAGGGAATTAAAATGTAACTTTAGCGATATACAATTTTTAAAGATATAGAATTTATCTGCGAAAACAGTATGCCAGTTACATTGACAACGGTTTTAGTAATACGTCACACTTTTATAAATGCAAATCTCTTCAACGCTTAGACGTTGTCCGTTGTCGAATATATAATAACACATTTCAAGGATAATAAAATCATTAGGTACACCCGCGAAAAAGAAGCAAATTGTTGTTATAAGCGCTACAAACCCAACAGGTCAGATCTTCTTCAAAGGAATAATTGGGTCAAGATTTGCGGATATATAAATACATATGCAGAAGGAATTGTTTTTACTAGGTATTACTTGTATTGACCTTATAACCAAATTTGTATTAACCTTCTCAGCTATGAAAAATCCAGGTGGGTATTACTTTATGAACATTAAAAATATTTTAAGTGGTCATAAACATGTAGTCGAACTGAGAAGGAAGATCGGTTAATACAACTTTAAGATCATCCAGACTTGAATTATGATTGACGTATGGAGGTCTATATAATGATTCCATATTGATGATTCTGCAATTTAATCTCGTGCAAGTAACAATAGCCTTCTGGGACTATCAACTGAGGATAGAAGACTATAAGTTTTATACCATTATCGTACTTTGACACCCTTGGACGTCCTGTAGATAAATGATAAATTACGCTAAAATAAAACGGTAGATGTAAATTAATCTCATCGGGATTAGAAAAAAGTCGATTTGTGCCTGTGCATGCGAATGATTCAATATCGAAAGCTAACTGAGAAACAACGTTGTGTAAAAACGTATTATGCTATTTTAAAATTACACTTCCAGAATTATATTTACTTTCGAGGCTTGCTGATAAAAATGTTATGAACTCGGTTACGTTATTTTTATCCTTTGCAAATTTTCTCACACGTTTTGCGATGATTTTACGTAAGCTTTTGTCTTCCATTATTTCGTGGCAATTAGTTTTCTCATGGAATCATTAACTGTATGCAATTGCTGTATTTCCATGCACTGAAAAGAAAAATAATGAAGGATAAGTATTACGAAAAACAGATTTTAAATTGATATTAAAAACAATCTTCGAATGTGCGCAATACCGTAATTTTATTAATTTCAAATATGCAATAATGTTAATTATGCACGAAAATAGCTCATCTAGCTATTCATTGAAGGGATATAATATATAGTATTTGCAAAAACTACGAGCTATAGAATGATTTTATTACAGAAACAATGACACATAGTTGTATCTAGTTTATCATTTATATACATACATTTTCTGCATTCTTAACCAAGAACAGCGTGAAAAATAGATAATATTACGTTGTGTTGCCATAATGCTAATAATTATAAAACGTACCTATTTGACATATTGTCTTAAATAATTTTCATACCACATTCCAAATGGCTAATTTAAAATTCAAAAATGCTTACACAGGGTAAAGAATGTAAATCATATTAGCAAAAATGCATCTTGTGTTTTGAAATTTATGTTTCTAAACTCATTCACCGACAATAAGAATAGCTCTTTTGTTTTAAACAATTGTCAGCAAACTTATAGAGAACACAGACCAAACCCGGATCCCCTGAAGGCCAAAAACTCCCTCAAACCTCCACACTAGACGAATAAAAGCTCTCGGCGGCCACCGCGCTAGCCAGACCTAGTCACCCACGAATTTGACTAGCGCACAAATTACACCAGTTTGCGGTCCGATTTGATAAAGGCGCGCTTTAATTTTTGTTTATATCGCGCTTCCAATTGATAAATTACTTGTGTATTGTCTCATAAATCCGCGTGTGTATGTTTTAGGAGATTTTTTAAATCTTGAAATTAGGGTATTTTATTAGTAAATATGACGGATCCTACGCGAGTAAAACGGCGCTGTATAAGTGATGCATTTGTGTCTACTTGAAAAACAAAAAGAAAAGTGAGACAATTTAACTAGTGGATTCAGTTCGTACAGTACTTGTGATTCTTTTTATTGACAAAAAGCAGTGAAGTTATTTACATAGTTTGGGTTGTCTTGAATTTGTCAACATTGTGGAGCTGAATAGTAAGTACAAACTTCTATTTTTAATTGGTAAAAGATACTTTCAGTTTCACCCGTGAAAGAATAATGCTATTCTACTGATTCAAAGCATTTGCCATAGAATTAAGTATTTATATGTGTTTATTTTGCTAACTTCAATATTATTAGTCAGATAAGATAATTATTCAAGTACATATTGTCGATGGCAGTAAAAATTTATAAGCAACTAATCAACAAATAGTGTATAAATATTACTGCAATTCCGATCAAATGGCTTAAGCGAAATTCACTGTATAAATACAGGGAGATTATATAAATATGAAAAAAATAATTTAACTAAACAAAAAAAACATCGTGATGATTAATGGATGCATGAGAAAAACTGCTTTCTCACTCTGTTCATGAGCATGAAAACCTAGGAGTAAAAGACTTTAATTATATAAATGAAAATTGCTTCATATGAGGTACGCTGTTTACTTATTAAACTTAAAATATTAAAAAGTCTTACACACTGTATAATCGTATACAGTGGGTGGTGTAAGTCTTGCAAAGAGTCGCCATTTACTCAAGATATTCGAGAAAAAGACTAGACAAAATTAGTTCTTATTTCCAATTTAAAATTTTTGACATATGGCTAAATAATGTTTTATTGAAGCATCCTATTTTTGCGAGATTTTTGAATTCTAGAGGAATTAGCATATTTCATGTCACACAGCCTATAACAGTTTTTCTTTCAACTGTTTTCGAGATATTGAGGTTTTAACGTATTTTTACTACTTTGTAAATATTACTTAATAAATATTTAATTACTTCTTAACACGATCCAAATGTATGTTTCCTGATGGCGTTAGTTGTATTTATATTCTAGTTTTCATTGCAATAGATTTATTAGATAACCTCATAAGTTTATTGGCTTAAGATATGGAGGTCTCGCCTTCTGCTTACCCATCAACCCATCTCACTTAACAGAACGTGTACAGATATCTCGAAAAAGTAAGTCAAGGCCCTCTGCATTTGGAAATGAAAATGCTTAAGCCGGATAACCACAATCAACAATAAGTTGTTTCAATAATATATTGTAATACAAAATACAGTACTGATTGGATAGAACAAGTACTATTTTTATTTTAAAGTTTAATATCTCAAAATACTCCACATAGGATTTGTAACATGAAATATGCCTAGAATGTCTCCTAAAATTCAAGAAACCAGTAAGAAAATGGGGCGTTCCATTAAATAAAAAACTATCGAATACTTTATGATATTCTGTATATTTTGCAATTAGCAATGAGTTCGCAAATTATTTTCTTTGAATTGATATCGATTTATGCAGTACTTTTGGCGATCACTCTATCTTCTATTCGTTATGGGCAGCTGCTGGATGGGGAGGCGTTGAACGATCGTGCCCGCCAGTAGTAAAGGCTTGAACTTTAACATATCACGTCATATATCATATGTATGTAATATCATTGTTGGAACATGGGAGCTCGCAACTGTTGTATTATTAGTTGTAAGAATACATTGTCGCTTTAAGACAACACAACAAAACTTTTTGACCCATTTTTCAACTTCAAATGTCAGGCAATTAAATATATAAATCTAAATATTTAAATGTCATGTCAAAATGTTGGGAGACATATTCCTTCAAATTTCTCATAACGTACCATTGGAAATTTGTTTTGCGATATTTTGCATCTTCCAATTTAACCTCGATTTTTTCGTATTTCCCGATCTCATACGGAAAGTTGTATTCTGGCGAAGATCAGGAGGTTTACGATCTGAGATTGATTTTTTTGAAAATAGCTATGTATTAACTGGCACGTACGCTTAGATACTTCGGAGGGGGAAATCGCAAAGAAAGTTTGTACACCAATTTCACAAATCTCCATGATTTCACAGATTTCACAAAGATTTCACAAATTTACATGATTTCACAAAGGTTACAAAAATTTACATGATTTCACAAGGATTTCATATATTATATTAAAGATACAATTACACTATTTTTTAACAACATGCTTATTACAGAAAAAATAACCAAAGAAAAAATTTTATACGTTAACCTTAGCATATGATGTGCCGGGTCTTTGATTATGTTCACATGGGTCTTGGAGCCTTTATTTTTGAAGATAGAAAAACAAGTTTTGCAGAAAAATTATAGGCTTTTGCCATACTATCTTCTGAAATTTTCAGTAAAAAAATATCGCATCAAAAAATTGAAAAATATAGGCAACTTCAACTTTTTTAAATGAAACACCCTATATAGTATGTGCTAAAACGAAAGATATTTTTTCTGATTTCAAATATTTATACTTATGTTGATGATATTTGGGTGAACCATTTTTGAGATATTTTAGCTTAAATCATAAATAAATTGCAAAAATACAGATAATCAAATTCTTAAGAATCTAGTAATACATTCAATTTCCATTAACTAAAGGACATTTCGGTTATTGTGTTATAAATGCATAATTTGTCACATTTCATGTGAAGCATATTTTTTATGTCTTTATATATTTTTGGGATGCTTATCAAATAGCTGTTTGTTCTTTTTTTACTTTCAAATTCATTTTATTAGTTTCATTCGAGGTTTTTTTTATCAATACTCAAAAATCTGCGCAGCTATTAAATAGCTTTTTAACTCAAAAGGTTCATTTTTCAAAAGTTGAATATGGCCATAAAATCTTTTCAACTTCCGAAATATCATCCTGATTTGGCCAGATAAACTTTCCCAGTTCTTTTAAATATTTAAGTGTGAACTGATCTCCACTGCTCTCTATTATCCTACCGATGTACCATTTATTTTTCATACGCGCCAGCGTGATATTTTTCGAGTTAAGAATTCACCTCGGGCTTCGCCAAGAGCTTCGCTTTTTCCAGTTTTGATTTTTCTTTCCCGCTAAACTCTTCGCCTTCCGAGGAATCATCTTCGAGAACGATTTGCTCCTCCTCAGAAGATGAGAAAGTATCTTCAATGTTATCTGAACACATGTTTTTTCTTCTTTCAAGTTCATTTTATTAGTTTCATTCTAGGTTTTTTTATTATTACTCAAAAATCTACGCAGTCTATCATTTCTAATTTTTGTCCCAGGATTATCTAGAAGCCAACAGAAAGATGATTTTTTAACAATTATGTCTTTGTCGTCTACTTTGAGCGCTATAGAAATTTTTAAGTGGGAGAAACTTTAGTTGGATCTACATCTTTCGAGTAGTCACGCAGGTTTAAAGACTTAGTTCTTAAATTATTCTTGGCGCGAATGTTTCCGTGTGTTTCTTTGATATCTACGTGATTGTCATAATTATGTAACTCCTCTTCCGATTCATCTTCTGTTTCTGCAATATGGCCTCGAACATCGGTATATTTTATATTGAAATCAATATTTTCATAATCTGAAATTGTTGCATTTAGTCCTAATTTGCTTGCTTCTAACCGCGTCTTCAGTCTATGTTGGGGTTTGGAACCTTCGGCAAAATGCACTAAAACAGAGTTTTATCCACAACCAGCGACTGAGACTCATCACCGCAGACAGGAGCAGATCACAGCTATTAATCAAGACCTGGAGAAAGTTCAAACTCGGGGCGACCGAAATTTGGTCCAGTTCAATGCAGCAAAGACCCAAGCA
>MU182863.1:21097-48638 GCA_016904865.1 Pissodes strobi
TTCACTTCTTCAAATTGCTAGTAACCAAGGTAGAATGTCTAATAATAGACGAAAAAAAACTATGGTAGCGATGGAATTAGAGTATTGTTCTCTTTGTTTGACAAATTAATTAAATGGACGATATTTAGCAAACAAACAATTTGCATCAGCCCTTGTATAGAGGTACCTTTCAAAATATTTAACTTTTCTCAAAAATTTTAATTTTTAATATCACAGGTAGTACAAAATAGCTGACTAGCCAAAATAAAAACGACAAAAATAGAAAAAAAAATAATTATATATATTTTTCATAAGAGTTATAGTTTACAGTTCTTATTGCTTATTACTTACTTATCAGTTTACGAATAGGACAACTTTAGTTCTAGGTCGGGGATGTAAATTATGTATACAGAATCTGAAAAACAAAAACATGAATCCAAAAATGAAATATAATACTAGAATAGAGAAAAGGGGGTACTTATTGTCAAAAGCTTCTGCTTTCTGAGAGACAATTTGCAATTTGACAATTCAGTTAATTACCTATTCTAAACGTTCTACTTTCATTTTTTTATTATTACATTTTCATATTTAGATTTTTCAACCTTTGAAGATGGTGGGAGATCTTCCACCGTTAATGTAAACGTAGAGTTGGACCTGCTTCTAAACCATTTATATTAAATACGATTGGCCTTGAATTCGAATCTACGTATGGGGATCTCGAAAACCATATAAGAGATACAGTGGCGGTCAAATCAGGGAAAAATTGCGCATTTAGGTGCCTAGAAATATGCCGTTTAGAAAGTTTTATAATTCCAAGTATTTCCCGAGATATTCATAAAAAACGAAATTACAAAAAATGGTTTTATTTTTTCCCTGGGGTTATGTAAAAATGGATTTCAAATTGAAATCACTTTTGCATTGCCACTTTTTCCGCTCTATCCAATCGTGGTATCCAGTTTGAAATCTGATGTTTCGTACTCAAGGGGTCATCATCAACTTTATTTTTTTTTTAATTTTTTAATTTTTTTATCGTTTTTTATATGATTTTGGTGTTATTAATATGAATATCTGTTTTCAAAAGTAACTTAAACTATTCAAAATTACCTGAAAGTGAAATAAATAATATAAAAAAAATAAAAAGAAAAAAAAATAAACACACATATTCATATTAATAACCCCAATATCATCTGAAAAACGATAAAAAATAAAGCTTTTATTTAAAAAAAGAAAGTTGATGATGAATACTTGAAGATCGAATTCCAAACTGGATACCACCACTGGATTGAAGGGAAAAAGTGGCAATGCAAAGGTGTAATCAATTTGAATTGCGATTTTAAACAAGTCCAGGAAAAAAGTTAAATGATTTTTCAAAATTTCGATTATTTTTCAGATATCTCCGGAAATACTCGAGATTTTAAATCTTTCTAAATAGCATATTATCAGGCACCTAAATGGGAAGTTTTGCTCTAATTTGATCCACACTCTGTCTCCTACGGTTTTCGAGTTCCCCTTACATAGACTCGAATTCGAGCCACCCTGTACAATATAAATCCCGCCACATTCTCACATACTAATTTTTATTAACAATAACATTTTTGAAAAATTACTAATCAATGATTTCCATCTTTGCATATTTTCTATCAAGCATTATGTAAATTAAGTGATATATACCAATCATTACGTAAATTCAATGTCATAATTTTTTAATACCAATTTTTATGTATCTTGCACTGAAATGTTTATAAAATCCTAATTTTAATCTGAGCTTTAGACCTGAAATAATATTAAACTAATATGAAGTCGTAAACCTCGACGTAATCAAGCAAGAGGATTTAAGGAATTAAATAATCCATAATTTTTAGGCATAATAAGGATGCCTTGTACAAAAATTTAGACTAGTAAATAAAAGGGTGTAATTATCCGTAATTCCATGGCTTTTTGTCTTCTACATCAAAATTTAGAGAATAGTATAATAATTAATTTATTCGACGGTCGTGCGATTTTATACTATTATAACAACTACCAGTAAATATTTCAATGTTTGCTTCATTGACTACCTAGAAATCGAAATTATAGAGAAACTATATAATGATTAAAAAAGTTGTAATCGGAAATTGTGATTTTTATTTCCTGCTTTCTATTCCTGTTTTTATTACGGAATATGTTTAATTATCCTATAAATAATTTGGGTTTAAATTGTTCTCCATGTACAAAATACGCAATATTTCTTGAAGTTAAAGAATTATTGAATAATATCGTTTCCTACTGTGAACAATTCTAGTTCTCATTTGCGTTCTGTATAAAACTGAATATAAATATATAATTATTTGCAGATGATACCTCTACAATATATTTTGTAATTATTCTTCTCAAATTTTATTTAGTATTCAGAGAGATTTGAGTATAATTTTCAGTTGGATCGTAAATTGAATTCTAACATTCATCAAATAATTTTTTTAAAACAAGTATTTGCACTAAAGTCCGACTCTTACAGTGCTATATGTATTCTTCATACTATTCTACGGAGTTGAAGCATTGACTCTCACAGAAGCCTCGTCCAGAAAACTAGAGGAGTTCGAAATTTCGCTTTGCCGCAGAGTTTTGAGAGTATCATGAAAGGAATAAAACAGCAACATAGAAATGTTGCGCAGAATGACAAGGAAGACGGACGTATTAAATACCGTCAAGATTCGAAAGCTAGAATATCTTGGCTATATCATGCGTAACGTGGACCGATATCTCCTACTTCAGAAGATCTTGTAGGGGAAAGTACGCGGAAAGAGAGATTCAGGTGGAAGAAAAATCTCTTGTCTCAAGAATCTTAAAAAATGGTCAACCAATCAACATATGAACTATTCCGCGCTGCTGCCGGCGCCGTCAATTAAGTGAAAATTGCTATCATGAGGGCTAAATTCAGACTGGATAGGAAGAAGATGAAGAATAATAATAATTATATTGAAATAATATTTAAGTAGGTAATGGAATAAACTTATACACCTGTACAAAATACATATTAGCATTATGCATTATTAACACTATATATAATTAAATGTTTTTCAGAATTTTCATTTAAAAATCTATGTCTTCTATCTGAATACATGTACTTGTTTATCGAAAACCTACGTTCAACATCGATGGATGTAACAGGACAATTTTTTAGATTAGTTAAAATATCTGGATTCATGTTTAGATTTTCTGAAAACACTGGCTACATCGACCAGGGTTTTTAAGCTCAAGGTTTTTTCAATCGTTTTTTTTAGATTTTCTAATATTTCTGTTCCAACTGTGCTTTGTACGCTTTTGCATGATACAGTGAATTTATCTATTTCAGTAAGCGTCATTTGCGCTTTTCCTAATTTAGTAATTGTTACCGACACGAAACTATAATTTAATTTTAGAAAAGAAACTTGTTGTTAAAAAAGTTATTAAATTTAATTGGCAAAGTAAAGGGCCTAAAAATGAAGTACATATCATATATTTCCATTTTTAGAATCATTGTTGAAAAGTTCAAGAATTACACATTTTAATTCGAAAAAATGGGCTGCATACAAAAATACTAACCGAGTCCCCATCTAGTTAAAACTGGCTGTGATGGAAGTGGAATATCAGATAACTTTTCTCCGTACAGCTCGATTCTTAGTGGTGCTTCGAGAAAAAAAAATCTCTTTTCCTACTAACTTGTGTACATCAGGAAATTTGTTTCTGATTTCCTCAGCGACTCTATTAATACCGTGAATTAGATTCGAATAAAATATCTCTAAATTATTTCTAGTCTTAAGTATGTGGCATCTGACAAAAGAATTAAAAGCTCTTCGTGAGGTAAAACTTCGGGAAGAATAATATTTTTTTATGGTAGTGGCACACACACTAAGGGGAGATCCTACGGCGCTAGACGAGCGGTGTGTGTACGAAGATGTTGATGGACACGGTACTTGAATAGTTGTAGGTTGTAATTAGGGGAAAACAGATGTCCTGGGAGTGAGTTCTACAGTGTTGCAGACAAAGGAGTTCTTGTAAAGTGATGTTCTAGGTGTTTCCAGTTGTACGACAAACTGGTGCGCTTTTGCCGTCTGTTGTGACTGTCTGACAGGCGTTGCCAGGGGCGGGATGAGGCTGGCCAAATCCTGGGAACATCTGCCGTAAAAGATATGTAAAATAGGGACATCTCGGACACATGTCTGCGGTCTTCCAGTCAGACTATCCAGATTCCGGGTCAACTCCGGGTCGCCGACAAGACGCACAGCTCTATTCTGAATCAGCTTCAGGGTGCGGCACCCCAGATGTGTGAGCAATGATCTAAGCACGGTCTTATTTGCGCTTTGTAGAGCAAGAGTAACTGCTGCGGTGTATACAGTTTTTTGTTGCGAAATAGCGCATCAAGCTTCTGGGAGGCTGATTTTGGAATGTTAGCAACGTGGTCATGCCAGGACATATTGCTGTTGACCGAGACACCCAGCAGTCCGATTGATGAGGATGAAGGAATGGTCGATCCTGTCATAATGATGTCAGGGCCCGCTGTATTGGCCCACTTGGTAAACGTGGCTGCTTGGGTCTTTGCTGCATTGAACTGAACCAAATCTGAACTTTCTCCAGATCTTGACTAATTGCTGAAATCTGCTCATGTCTGCGGTGATAAGTCTCAGTCGCTGGTAAAGGTTTTTCTGATCTAAATTGGGAAACAAGGGTACTGTCATCTGCAAAACTGTAAACAGGACTATTGGTTTCGGTCAGCAGAGCATTAATATAGATGAGGAACAGAGTTGATGAAAGTGTTGCGCCCTGAGGCACGCCCGCGTTAATGGTGAACGTGTCTGAGATGTGTCCATCAACTGCAACGTGCAGAGATCGGTTCTTAAGGAAACTAGCAAGCCAGCTGCAGAAAGAGGCTGGCAGCAATTAATAGTATATTATTTTATATGGAGGAAAAGTAATACTTTTCATGGCGCGCTCGTGTTTAAGAGAGCAAGCCATGAAAAGTAACTTTTCCTCCAAATAAAATATGCTGTTTTTTCTTCAAATGTCGACAAATTAATGCAAAAACGTCTCTTTTTTAATAGTAATAATAATTATTATTAAAGATAAGTGGGTTCGCAAGGCGGCTTAGACCGGTGCGGTGTCGGTGAATAGGCTCAGTTTGTTGCAATAGTAATGTCACATAAAGCTGTCAGTGGACACTGTCAGCAATAATTATATTTTTAAAATTGCGTCTTCGATTGCGTTTTAATTCCGTACTGATAAGCAGTTATTGAGTAAGTTCGATTAAATAATAACCAATTTGTTCCTAAATTAGTGATTTTTAGAAATGCAGTCACAAATTGAGTGATAAATACAAATTTTAGTTTAATAACTCTTGAGTTGTTGACGCTTATTTTGATGTTTGTTTGTATTATATCTATGTTGATATGACAACACTTTTACCTCCGCCGGCGGAAAAGTGAAAAGTAAAGCTCCGGCGGAGGAAAAACGAAACTTCACTGTCGCCTACACAGTCGAGTAATGATGGATTTACTGACGTTTGAAGAAAAAAACATTTTACTCACCTTTTACCCGCCATTTACACCTTTGGGTATTTTTCAACCTTATCATTAATCTTTGGCCATTTGGTCTCTTTTTTATTATGAGACTATAAGTACAAAGGGAAGCGGCACGTATTCTCGGTGACATTAAGCATTATTAGGCACAGAGAAAGTTTGTGCATTTTCTCAAATTTTTCAAGAAACTGTAATATCCCTAAAAAATGCAAATTATGCAAAATTCATATTTGCATAAGTCTACTTATATGACTTTTTTCGTAACTTTTCGCTATGATTGCTTTCATTTTCTTTCGAATACCAAATTGTAGCAAATATATATTTATATCACCTAAAAATAATTGAAAATTTTGAATATTTGTTGTTTACATCCAATTAGAACAACTTATTAGAACCTAGAGTGGGGATAACAACGTACAAGTAGTCACGCAGCATAGTTTCTATCTTAATATATTTTGAATTCATTCCACAAATTAAATGTAAGAGTGCCTATAAATTATTAAATGGTTTGCATACATTCTCTTAGAGAACTTGGAAAATGTTGTATTTTCACAGCTAGGCCCTTTCATCTAATCTAAGACTGGATTATCGTACAATTTCTTTTTATTGAATTGTCAAGATAAAAATTTCAAATAAGTATATCGCGGAACACTTCCAGCATGTCCCTTTTATTCCAAAGGTCATTAATTTTATTAAAAAAATTAAATGTAAACCTGTAGGTGTAAAAGGTCTAAATTAAAGTAAATATTATCCTTAGGTCCCAAAATTCCTGAAGGCGACACAGCAAAAGATAAGATAAAAATACCTCTTAAATTACTCGCCGAAAAATTACAAACATACTACCTAGAATTTTAAAAATTTGCCAGTTAACGACAGGTTTTGAAATCAATATTTATTTAGAATTGTTAGAAACTGTTCACTCACACTCTCATAATAAGTACAATAATTGCAATATTATTTCATTTTAGGCGTTTTTATGAATTCTATTCATCGTAGTAATACTTTCACTTACGAAAGGTGGGGTAAAAGCAACAAGCTCATGTTAGGTTATCTAAAATTTAATTTTCTCGGCAATTAAATTGCTAGCGTAAAAGACCAAAATTTTAAAGATTTGTGCATAAAATTCATAGTTGAATACTTATTGTGAATTAATTATCTTTTATTAACAAATCTTTATTGGCAATAATCTACTAGTTTGATTTCCTAATAAAAAACATCGTATTACACTAGCACAGAAAAACTGAAAGTAATTGCTAATAATTTTTTGCAGTTTACTAATGACTGTAATATAATAGCACCTGTCGATATTAAATTGCAGCTTTTAGTTCCCATTTTCATGTCTCGAGAATCATATTTGATGTTTGAAGTCGTGACTAATCAAGATCACCAGTGTAATTAATTTCCTTATAGGAATGGGTATTACTACCGATATATCACAGCCATTCCTAAAAACTACAATTGAAACAAAAAGGCACGGAAATTATGTAATTTGAAAAAATGACACTTTTAATGTGTGCGTTCTGCAACAATTTTATATTGCTTCTTATACAGCGATATTGATAGATAAAGAATGACTAATTGAAGTGTCATTTTTCTCTGGTTATAAGAATATTGAAGAAGTATTTTAAATAAATGCTATAGACGGTCAAAAACAAGGTTCTCTTGTCAAGAGAAAAAAAAACATTCATGTTTCAACGTTTCATCTTGGAGTTCACTATTTCAAATAGAATTGAATTTATAGATATGAGATTTATAGCTTATATTATATATATTTACAATTTTTCTTGCCCTATTTTGGACTTTGCTTCCAGGCAACTAAAAGTGATTTTAAAGCAAAAATCCTCGATCTTAATATCATCTGTGCCTCCAGAATATAGCATTGAACACAAATCCCATTTCTGATCACATCATACTGGCGCCCAAAAACAGAGGTTCTCTTAAGCAACCAACTACTGGTGGCTAATTAACAGTGACTTTTTTACTATATGATGATCGACATGATAAAAAATGTTAATGTTACTTTGGATATATTAAGGAAGGCTTCTAAAATTGTCCATACATCATCTGTTTATCCGCGACCTTAAAAAATAAGGCTACTTAATCGCGGTGGTTTCATGTTATTTATAAATATTTATGTGTAGACAATGCCGAATCGATCCATAGAAAAAGCAAAAGAGAAGGCCGCTGGCGTCTTTTGCACTTCGAATGCCAGTGAGCAGGCCTAATGCATTAAGGCGGAAGACTACTGTTTCTAAAGCAAAACAGTTGGTGCTAGAAACGCGAAATTTTTTACAAATGCAAGGTGAAATTTAATGTTGAATTTTGCATTTAATGGCGATGTTACATTTGTAGTTTTAATTTCAACACTGCCAATAATTTAACGATAACTTGCCTTTTAGGCTGTGAATGTAAACACGTTTTTTATAACGGGGATCATATTCCCATTCAGTAGTGGATTAACGTAAGATAAGCAATTTGCTAGTTTTCAAGGAGTAAGCTAGTTAATCCTGGTAATTAGCGAATTATTTCAATTAATATAAACAAAATTAATACTTTACCGCATTAAAAAACTACATCCCTTAAGAATATTAATAACAATAAATTATGTGTTTTATTATTAACCATATAGAAACCAATTTATGTTTAACAATAACCATTATAATAATTTCAGCTGATAATATTAAATATATTACCTTTTTACAACTGGAAAAGAAACAAGTCCGAATCGCATTTCGTCTTAAGAATGTAACACAACAAGCTGCAGATGCAACAAAATTGATTCTCACAACAAATATAATAATTCAGTACTATTACAATTAAATTTGTAATATATCGGACAAAATTCAGAAAGTTTTAAAAATTGGTAGAAATATTAAGGATAGCATAAATATTAGTAAACTAAAAAGTTCCCACACCTAAAGTGTGTGCTTCATCCCTTACAACATTATTTCCACCCCAATTTCAATGTTTTTCAGAATATCTACGCAACAGTGCATGGTTGGTAAAAGTTCTTATATACAAAGTTGTTCCTCATAAAATTCTCTACAAAAAAGGTTCTATAACAATTCCCTCTAAAATGCCTAATTGTTTGACAAATAAAGCGCGGGCGGGGATTATAATTCGTTAAATAAATGTATGGGTTATTATTTAAAGCGCCCAAAGTGGTCTTATCCAAAAAAAGGAAAAATATAAATCGATAACCACTATTTCACATTCGACAGTGTACCAAGTTTTATTTTATCCCACTACACCTACTGTGACGACCCAAGGTCACTACGATGATGCATTCCTCTTAGGGCGGGCGCCAAATCTAAATGCGAGCTGTTGTCACTGTCTGCTAGAAGTGAAACTTCTCCCTTGTTTTGCCACCGACGGGAATCGAACGCGGGCCTCCCGTATCACAATCACAGGGTCTGACCACTGCACCATCAGACCTGTTGAGGGCAAATTACTGGACCGTAAAAGCATGGGTAATTCTGATACGTGTTAAAAAATGCAACGCCCCTTGACATTCAGAACATCAATTGCAGCATCGCATTACTACTAAACCGTTTAGGTAGGGTCCATAGATAAATATTAAGAAGTAGGGTCCGTAAATATGCCTTCCAGTCGTTCCCACTAACACATAACTAGATGCCATATACGCAGCGCTATGCATCCTCATCTATGTCCTCTCCTGCCGGCCGTTTCCCAATCAACGCGTTTGCGTATTCCCCCTCCTGTCGCCGCTGACGCACTCGTCGAACTCCCCTGACGCGATATAAATTTTCGAAAAGCTCGAAAATTGACAAACGTCTAGGTGCACCAGAATGAATTTCGATTGAGAAGTTTCACCCATGATGAAACGTTGACTATTTCACTTCACGCTATGAAGGCGCAACCAACAAAAACTGACCAAAGCTAACCCAAGGCATGCCCAAAATGAAAAAAAACTTTTTACATAACCTTATAAAAAAAACATCTTTCGCCACTGACGGGAAGGCCGTCGTATCACAAGCACAGTTTACTAACTACTGCGCCACCAGGCTTTCTGAAAGCAATTTACCAAATATTTAAAGCCTTTTGCCAAATATGTGTCAAAAACTGAGCATGCGCGAAGCTTCGCAATCGAATTCCATTCTGGCGTAGCTAGACGCGTCTGAAAATTGTCGCCCCGTCAGTAAAGAAGTTTCACTTCAAGTGGATTAGGACTACTGGGGGCACCACGTAAAAAAGCGTCAAGTACTTTAGCCTTGGGGTGGTGTGGATTCACGTACGATTCATATACAATATTACTTCTTTCGAGAGGTTTTATAGGATTAACAGAGTGAAAGTGGTAAATTTATTTTAATTTTAAGTGAGGCCAGCAACCTACTGTCAACTTTTTGGCGTTCAGCATTGGACTTTATATTATACGAGTATTATATGAGGCGTACCTATAGATGCAAAACACGACATCTCCAAGTGATATTGTTTTGAGAAAATTGAAAAAACACAATTGGCTGGCTTTATTTCTAGTTTATATTTTTTAGACAATTTTTAATCGTGAAAAAAAATTAATTTTATTTTATTTGTAAAATTCAGATTAAAAAAATTTAAGAAATAAGCAAAAAAGATTTGGACATGTCTGGTTTTGCAACTAAACGGTGTGACTTGTCGCACATTGCATTCAACCAGTGATGGCCCCACAGCCTGAGGCCTACGATAATAAAAGCGTGCATGCTAACACTTTTTCCTGACAGTCGCCTGCCATGCCTGTTTCACAATAACAAACACTACAATACTAATGCATAATGGCTGATTCTATAACATCGTTGGCGCGAAATAAATATCACGTGTTTGACTTCTATTTTATCATTGGTCGAATGGGACTTTCGCATTTTTGAATCTGAAGTCCTGATAGGAATGTCGCATTTTGCAGTTTTACTGCGATGTTTTACCACTGATTTATCAATTATAGTATCTTGTTTTGCACCTTAACAAAAGTTAAATCATAGAGATTTTTAAGCTGAATGTCATGGTGCCAAACACTCCATTTTTTTTTAATTTGGGCATGTCGCGTTTTGCATCTATACGCCTCATATATTATTAGATTGCATTTACTGTGTTAGCCGGAAGTAACCCTTATGTATAATACGCTTTATTTCTCACATTATTATTAATCTTAGGAAAAAATGTGTAGGAATATTTTTTATAGATAATTTTTTATATAGGTTTTTTTATCAAAAAGTGCACCGTTCTCGACATAATATAGAAAACTTAAAAAAGTGGGCAAAAACGACGTCCTAGGGAACGAAGCACACTATTTAGGGGTGGGAACTTTTCAGTTTAGTATTTCTTATGTCATTCCTAACATTTCTACCGATTTTCAAAACTTTCTGAATTTTGTCCGATATAAATCGGAATATTACTGAATTATAAATATTAAGAAGAAAGACGTTGATGAAAGTCTGTTCATTTATTTCTTCACATATTTACCTTTTTCTGCGTTCCAACTCTTCTATTGTTTGACATTCCGTGGCGTAGATCTTTGGCTTAAGATATATCCAAATGAAAAGTCTAAGGGTGTAAGATTTGGAGATATTGGTGGTCGCCTAGGATAGTTCGCATCGAGAAACTCTCTAGCCATGCGTTAGAAATGGGAATGACTTGTTGAAATACCACCTTACGATTTTCAAACTCTAATACAATTTGTTTTATATGAGGATCAATTTCGGTTCCTAACAAACTCCTGTAAAGATCTCCTCTAAGATTTTGTCTGGTGAAAATCGGTCCAACAACGCGATTTTTTTAGGAAACTAGGTATGTTGCTCTCTAAAAATATACGTATTAGTATCGCCCCAGTATCATATGTTCTGTTTGTTGATTTTTCCATTAAGAAAAAACGTGCATTAGTCTGAGTACCATACTGGTTCCAGGAGGTTGTTAACAACTCACAAAATTCAACCCTCCGCCTGGATCATCCCCCGTGAGAGCACACCACTATATGGAAGAAACTTTTCTTGTTTTAGGACTTTTTATTTTGTCACAAGATCATGCCCTACCAATCGAAGTCTTATACCTATAGACTAATGTTATTGGGCCCAAGGTAATTTTAATGAGGCTACAGTCACCACTAATAAGCTTGTATCATCCCAAATCCGTAGATACTGGGCTAGACATAATCCTCACCCATATTCCCAGAGAGTCAATGTCTGGTATGGGGATTTTAGGCGACCCAATAATAGGTGCTTCTTTCTTTAATCAATGAGTGAATGCTGATCACTTAGTTAAGTTCTTCGATATGGAATTTTGGTATGAAATTGAAAATCTTCCTCTTATATGATCTCTATTTTCACAGTTCAAGAATTGTTCGTCAATAGATGAATCAAAAATTTCCAATGCGCTGGATAGGGAAAAACAGTTCTTTTGAAGTGTGGCCTCCGAGGTCTCCCGATATTACACCCCTCGATTTTTATTTGGGTAGAATGTTAAAAGATGAAGCTTATAAAACAAGGTCCAGAATTCTAGATGAACTTTGTGCCAGAATCAGGCAAGCCTGTCAACAAATCAGTATCCCGGGACTAACACAGGTAGCTAAACAGAATCGTAAAAGGATTGGAAAATGTATCCGAATAGACGGAGGACTTTTTCTTTTTTTTATGGCAATGACCCACACACTAGAGGAAGATCCTATGGCACTCGACGAGAGGTGTGTGTGTGTGCGGAGATGTTGATTGACACGGTTCTTGAATAGCTGTAGGTTGTAATTTGGTGGACACAGATGTCGTGGGAGTGAGTTCCATAGCGATTCAGTGCGCCAGACAAAGGGGTCTTTGTAAAGCGACGTTCTAGGTGTTTCTAGTTGTGCAACAAACGAGTGCGCTCTTTCCGTTTATCGCGATTCTCTGACAGGCGAGCTGGGGATGGGATGAGGCGGGCAAAATCCTGGGAACATCTGCCGTGAGAATATCTGTAAAATAGGATTATCTCGGCCACATGTCTGCGGTGTTCCAGACTATTCAGATCTCAGGTCAACTCCGGTTTGCAGATGAGAGGCTCAGCTCTCTTCTGAATCAGCTTTAGGGTGTGCTTTGGTGCGGCACCCCAGATGTGTGAGCAATATCCTAAGCACGGTCTTATTTGCGCTTTGTAGAGCAAGAGCAGCTGCTGCGGTGTATACAGTTTTTTGTGGCGAAATAGCACACCAAACTTCTGCGAGGCTGATTTTGCGATGTTAGCAACGTGGTCATGCCAGGACATATTGCTGCTGCAGGCAGTAGTCCGATTTGCGAGGATGAAGGGATGGACGATCCTGCCATAATGATGTCTGGGCCCGCCGTATTGGCTTTCTTGGTAAACGTGGCTGGTTGGCTTTTGCTGCATTGAACTGGACCAAATTTATGTCCCCCAAGTTCGAACCTCCAGATCTTAATTAAATGTTGCAATCTGCTCCTGCCTGCGATAATAAGTCTCAGTCACTGGTAAAGGTTTTTCTAATCTATATTGGGAGACAAGGGTACTGTCATCTGACAAACTGTAAACAGGATTATTGGTTTCGGTCAGCAGGTCATTAATATAGATGAGGAACAGAGTTGGTAAAAGTACTGCGTACTGAGGCACGCCCGCGTTAATGGTTAATGTGTCTGAGATGTGTTCATCAACTACAACCTGAAGAGATCGGTTCTTAAGGAAGCTGGCAAGCCTGCTGCAGAGATAGGCTTGCAGTCTGAAAGATGGCAGTTTGTTGAGCAATCCGTCATGCCAAACTCTGTCGAATGCCTTCGAAATATCCAACGCATTCGCTAGAGATTGTCCGTAGTTCTCAATTGCCCTACTCCATATATGAGTGATATAGGCCCATCAATATATCTCCTATCGATCTCTCTTTGCGAAAGCCGTATTGGTTATCGCTAATTAATCTGTTGATCTCGAGGTATTTGAGTAGTTGCTGATTGACTGCAATTTCCATGACTTTGGAGATTATTGGAAGCAAGGCAATTGGGCGATAGTTTGAGGGCGTGGTTTTCTTGCCTTTTTTGGAACAGGTTGCACTGGAACGACTTTCCAAGGAGATAGGTAATCCCTTTTCGGTAAGACAGGGAAAAAAGTCTAGAAAAAGAGTGTTAGTTCTTTGAAGCAGTTCTTTAACCCAATGGCAAGTCCGTCCGGTCCTGATGTCTTTTGCGTATCTAGTTCTTTGAGTATTTTACGAATATCACGGTGATGAAACTTACCTTCTGTCATAGTAGTGTTGATGTTCGCGCATGTTTGCTTTTCTTTGGCTGTAGTGGCCGTGTTGCCGCGTTCGTCTGTCAAAGGTGGGAGAGAGTTTTTGTAAAGTTATTACCCACTGTCTTTGCCACAACAAATTCCTGGAGCCACTGGGAGATTGCAAAAGTTAATTTCTGATCCTTTGATTGTGTTTGTCCTTAGTTTCGTCAATCACACATGCATTCGTTTCTCGCTTCGGCAAAATTATTGCGATTTTTAGCGATTTTAGTCTGGTTTTGCTGCCAGTACTTGCAGGGTTGCTGTTTCCTGCCTACAGCTCTTTCGCTTTTTTGTCATATCAGGGCTCTCCGTTTGACGGTAACATGGTGGAATTTGAGATATATGCTTATATTCCTGAGATTACTTGAGTAATCTCTTCGCAGCCGACTGACGGATCGTTAGTGCCAAAGCAGACGTCGAGCCAAGGAAAATCTATGTAGAATTCTCTTAGATCGTTCCAGTTTGTATGACTGTAATACCAGATTTTACGAGGCAATTGCGGATATTTCTATAGGAGTTGCAGTTCACAAACCGTCGTAATAAGTTTGTGGTCCGAAGTACTTAATAGCGGGCTAACTGTAATTGTGTACTGGTCAGGATTTGTATTTAAAAAAAGATCCAGGAGGGCGCAAATTCGTCCCTCTATAACAAATATCGCATAAGTTGAGAGAGCTAACATTTGTCGTCATTGGTGTTCGCAACTGAATCGTATGTTGATGAGCTGCTTGTGCCTGTCGGGTGTTTCTGTTTGGCACAACTGTGGACGGAATCATAAGTGACAGCTCGTTCGAACATCTTCCGTAGTAGCATCGATAATAAAGAGATAGGTCCGCCACTTTTCTTCGATGTTCGAGGCTATTTAGTGAACTCTGGGTCATCCACAACACGGACTGCTTTCCTCTATATGGAATCTAATCTCTTGAACAAGGAAGTGTTTGGGTGCCGAGCTCCACACATGGGAACAGTATTCCAAAGATGGTCTTATCTGGGCCTTATAGAGCAGTAAGAGCTGATGAGGTGTATACAACTGTTTCGATCTATAGAATAGGAGCTTTTGTGCTGCTGCCTTCGCGATTTTGGTTACGTGATTACGCCAAGACATGTTATCTTCTACGTTGATGCACAGTAAGCTTATGGATTAGGCCAGAGTCAGTGTTTGCCCTGTCATTGATATGTATGTCAGGTCCTGCGGTGTTTGCTTTTTTGAGAATCTAATCTCTTGAGCAAGTGTTTGGGTGCCGAGCTCCACACATGGAAACAGTATTTCAAAGATGGTCTTATCTGGGACTTATACAACAGTAAGAGCTGATGAGGTGTATACAACTGTTTTGATCTATAGAGTAGGAGCTTTTGTGCTGCAGCCTTGGCGACTATGGTTACGTGATTACACCAAGACATGTTATCTTCTACGTTGATGCACAGCAAGCTCATGGATGAGGCCAGAGATAGTGTTTGTCCTGTCATTCATATGTCAGGTCTTGCGTTGTTTGCTTTTTTGAGAAGACAGCCGCTTGAGTTTGTCCTACGTTAGACTAGACCTGGTTTTCCTCACCCCATTCCACGATGGCGTTCATATCCTCATTGATGGCAGTTCTCGCTCGCGTTGAGAACGTGCAGCGGTCATTGAAATCCTCGACATAAATGAGGATATAAGACTTTGTCTGCAAAGCTGGTCCTGTTTAAGAGATCATTGATATAGAGCAGGAATAGTGTAGGAGATAATATACAACCTTGAGGAACTCATGCAAAGCATGCAGATCTGTATAATAGGGAAAAAGCCTGCAGAGTGGAGCTTAAATACAACACAATGTATAAAGCTGAGTTCTCGTAAATTTTGAAGTTTACTTGTCATTGCATGCATTTAGCATATGAAATGTCTGAACTAAAATCTATGATTTTAAAATATCTCAATGCGTTTGTTGAACGACTTTTGATACCACACAGTATATGACTGATATATTTATTTGAAGTTCGATTGCCTTTCTTTGAGTAATGGTGACATATAAAAATGTAGCTGCGATTCCAGTGGTTCCAGAGACGCGTAAATACGACAACCGATTAATCAACAAAGTAATTAAAACTTTTTTACGCAATGCAATGGAATGTTGTTGCTTTTAGATATCCGATAATTTATCAGAAGCTCATGCAGAAACAACAAAGCACCATATGCAACTATTTAAAGGCATTCTTAAAATAAATATGATGAGGATAGATCTAAAGCTTTTTATAACACCATAACTGGTGACAAAAGATGGATATATACATATTAATGTCAGAAATCGAAAAGACATGAACCAGTTGTTACCGTTGCGTTGCACTCAAGAAGAGACGTAGAGTTAATTCTTATTTATGTCCATAGACCTATTTGCCAGAAGTAGTTCAAAAAATTATTGCAATTAACTGGATTGCTAACGATTAATATAAGGAATCTGGGTTCTTAACTTACGCCGTGGTGCACGGAATTTTTTAACAAAGATAGTTTTCGCGTATACTATATACATATTATGCTATTAACCTAATGGAAACACCGCATTTGCAGAATTCTCTGGTGTTATCTGCGTTATTTTTCACGTTATTTATTATATTATAAGCACGTTGCCCACGATTCTTAAAATAACGGTTAAAAATAAATACCAACGTACAGTTTTTTTTATCAAATTATTTCAGCTTTTCATATAATTGCCAATTTTCGATATTTACCGAACGATTTCAATAAGCCCAATCCTACGAAACACCCGACATTAACTTGTTAAAGTTGCAATTGCCACTTTATTTTTAGAACTTTTTACACACTACAGACTTCAGTTTTTAACCAAAATGTTAAATCGTTTTGGCAAACATTGCTCGAATCCATTAATTTGGTGTTACATGTTACATATGCAACGTATAATTTTTTAATCGCATAGTTGGGTGTAAATATCCTTGTATCTGTTTATCAAGTTTAAGTTGAATGCCACGGGCTGGTCAAGAGTTTAAAAAACGAAAAAATTATACATGATTACCTTCATTATGATCTTGAGTAATTGTTAATAAATCGTATTTAGGTTCATCAGATATTTATGTTAAATCGCTAATGCAAATTGGGGTAATATTGAATCGATTGATTATATATAACTTCTTTGAGTTAACTAGAAGTATGCGGCAATTAAGCAGTTACTATAAGCGAGCAATGTAGTGCTAAAATAAGTTTATTAATAGAAATGTGAACGATCCATTTGAGAAATGTTATTAAATGTTTAGGAAGGAGGATCAGGATCACAATTTTTATAGTCACTAAAACAACCACTAACGATAGCTGTATACTAAGCTGTATACTACTGGACTAGCACTTAGCACAAATAATAATATACATAGATCGGGATATATTGCTCTCATAACATAGATAACTTTAATGTTTGCTATAAAAATGCAAACTTCAATAAAGCAGTTAATGCCTCAGTTACAAACCTAATTTTTGATATATCAAGGGTTACCTTGTGTCAGATTGATTTTTTTTTGTTTTGGCCCATATCATAGGTATTTAACCAGACCGAGTTATATAACTATTCGGACTGCAAACTAAATCGCGTCGGTTTAGATAATGTTAGTATGACAGATAGCATAACAAAGGATGTCACTCTTTTCGCTCCCGAGCAGTGGAGGAACTAAAGACATTGAAATACTACTTCGGATCAAGAGATTGGTTCAAGAAGTAGGGATACCCTCAAATATATTTTAAGGTTAAAGTTTTATGTTATGTAATCTTAAAAATTTTATTATAGTTCTAACAGTGGTAATTTTTGGTCTATACAACAACGAAATAAGAGAAATTGGGGTGGGGACGTTATCTTTGACCAACATGTCATATAGATAGAGATTGTCTATTCTTACATGCCATCATTACATGTGATAAACTACCCTACTCACCACATTCACAGTCCGGAGAAACTCGGATTCCCAGCCAGTGAAGATGCTGAGGATACATAAAATGACCCTTTCTAATTCTAATTATAGTCGTTATCTACATACTTTAAGTTCCTCGTACCAAGTCTTACTAGGGAATTTATTTTCCAAATTTGTATATCTCTGACCCTTCCTTGTAGTTGTATTGAGCCAAGTCTGACTGCACTTTTCTAATTGATTAATTTTTTTTATTGATGTAAATTAATTTTTATCTTATGGAATATTGTATGGAACATTCAAAATTCTTCCCACATTGGCCAAATTGTCCGCTGTTTCATTCCCTTTTATTCCAGAGTGGCCAGGAATTCAACACAATTGTATTTTGACATTATTTTCATTAGCCTCTAATATGATTTGCTTTGCGAGAAAAGAAATATGGGCAAGGTTTTTTTGGTTTCCATTCCCTTCAATTTTCTTAATTGCACTTTGAGAGTCACTGAATATTACTGTTCTCCCAACATTCTTTTCTAAGCATACGCTCGCTGCCTTGCTTATTGCCACAATGGGTCCTGTTAATATTATAAACCCAACCATTTCAGTTTTTTTTCAATTTTAATCCATAGCTTATGCTGTCTAGAATAGATTAAAAGTAAAATTTGCTTGGAAAACTTGACCTTACAATTATTTTCCTCCTAATTTCATTACTTTCAATACGAAAACTATAATAATTTACAATGAGGATATTGACAGAATAAGGAATAACAGGAAATGTTTGCAGTGTTGCCAAACTGAAATATATATCATAATCTATGTAACACCATAATTGTTAACAAATACAAAAAATCACAAGTAACCAAAACTAACCAAAATACAAAAAAAACTCTGTAAATGTTTGCTTTGCGCACTTTTTGAATTTTACAATTTTTTTTGTGTGACATGTAATACTATCTAATTAAAAGTGTTTGTGACACGTTACATATTGCGCAGAGCAATTTTGACGGCAAAAATTGAAAAAAGTCATAAATGAGGCTGTTTAGTAATACATTTTAACGCGAAAACTCCCACAGCTCACAAAACTAACGAAAACCAACATAGACTAACCGAGACTCACCCTAATTAATCAAAGTAAAGAGACAAGCGCGCATGTCTCTTCACTACTTCAAACTAACCAAAACTAGTCCATACTCTCCAAAACTAACCCAGACTAACCCAAACTAACCCAGACTAACCCAAACTAACCAAAACTAACCCAATCTAACCCAAACTCACCCAAACTAACCGAGACTCACCCTAATTAACCAAAGTAAAGAGACAAGCGCGCTACGCGCGGTTGTCTCTTCACTACTTCAAACTAACCCAGACTAACCAAAACTAACCCAAACTAACCGAGACTCACCCTAATTAACCAAAATAAAGAGACAAGCGCGCTACGCGCGCTTGTCTCTTCTCTATTTCAAACTAACCCAGACTAACCAAAACTAGCCCAGACTAACCAAAACTAACCCAAACTAACCCAGACTAACCCAAACTAACCGAGACTCACCCTAATTAACCAAAGTAAAGAGACAAGCGCGCTACGCGCGCTTGTCTCTTCACTATTTCAAATTAACCCATACTAACCACAACTATCCCAAACTAACCCTAACTAACCAAAACCAACCCAAGGCATATAAAAAAACTAACTATCTAATAAAAAAAAAACTTGCATGACCGGGCGTCGAACCAATTACTTTGCGTTCTAGAGACGCAAACTTCGCCACTTCAGTCAAATTCTCACATCCCTGCTTTTCTCGAAACGTTTTATACAAACGCGTGAAGTGAAAATATGTGTAAATAACATTGACGAGGATCAGGCTTCCCACAGCGGCAAGACGCTAATGAGAATTAAAGAATAAATGTGGCAACACAGCGGTGTCTACAAAGAGAATAGAGAGTTTACTACTACTACTATAACCTCTAAGCTTATCGACTGCCCAAACAACAGCGAGAGCTTCTCGTTCCGAAGTACTATAATTTTTCTCAGCAACAGTTAATAATCTCGAAGCATATTCAATAGGACGTTCATCGGGACCCTCCCCCTGGAGTAGACAAGCTCCAAGAGCATAACTGCTTGCATCCGTGCGCAGGGTATACGGCAAACGTGAATCTGCCTATCTAAGTATCGGAGCAGTAGTTAATAACAGTTTTAACTGGTTAAAAGATACATCTTGTTCTTTTCCTCATTCCCATCTGACATTTTTCTTGGTTAAAGATGATAAGAGCTTCGATATTTCGGCGAATTTACCAATGAAACGCCTGAACCAGGAGCAGGTATGTAGAAAACTGAGAAATGCCTTCACATTTTTTGACGCAGGCATATTTATTATGGCTGCCACCTTGGAATCATCCGGTTTTATGCCCTCTAGAGTTATAATGTGTCCAAGGTATCGAACAGAGTCGCAACAAAAATAGCATTTTTTCCGATTTAACTTCAATTTGAAGAGATTTAACCTTGTGAAAATCTTCGGGAGATCCTTAACGTGGTTCTCAAAAATTGAAGAGATAATAATCAGATCATCAAGGTAAGCTAAAATAAAAACATCCGGTAACCCTGAGCGAAATCTGTCCATTAGCCTTTGGATTGTAGATGGTGCAGTGGACAAACCAAATGGCATTCGAGTAAATCTAAATGTACCAAAAGGCGTTATGAGTGCGTTTTTTTTCTGTATCAGCAGGCTTAACACTACTTTGATGGTATCCGCTTTTCAGATCTAATGTGATCATATATGTTGTCCTTTTAGCTTCATGCAGTAGATCATCAATCCTTGGAAGCAGGTAGCTCACGGCTCTGGTAATAGCATTCAGCTTCCGGTAATCTATTGCTAAACGATCACATCCATCCTTTTTGGTCACCAGCACCACTGGGGCAGCATATGGGGAATCACACTGTTCAATTGAACCATCTTCTAGCAATTTGTCCAATTCTTCCCGAAGTTGACTCATCTTTGATTCGGACATGCGATATGGCGGAACAGCCACGGGATTATCATCAAGAAGTACAATAGAATGTTTAGCGTAAGGTGTAGGCTCATTGCTAGACTGAAAAACATCTGTATTATCACTCAATAGTTTCTTTAGGTTGTCCCTTTGTTGACATTGTAATGATTGGGATTCACTATCTCTAAGCGAAATTTCTGAAAAAGCTACCATTTTTACCGGAAGAGTGACGTCTTCTTCGGCAAAAAAAAGCGTAAGGAATATGTTGGTTTTAACCAAAATAATATAAACTATTTGGTACATCAAAAATAATGTTGGCAAGTTGAATAAAATCTGCACCAAGTAGGGTGCGACTGTTTTCATGTTCAGGTATTGCCAAGAGTTGTAACTCTATATTTTTATGATCTAACTGAATAAAAACTTCGAACATATGTCCAGAAACCTTCCTTTGAATGCCATCAGCAAGCGTCATATCAAGGTCATCAACTACAGTATAAGGAACATTCTCTTTTGGTAAAATCTGGGTCAACATAGATCCTGCAACACTGGATTTTGCGCCTGTATCCACGAAACCATAACCATTGTGCCCTGATATGTTAATAGGAATCAAAGGTCGAAGAGAAACTGGGTCATGAACAAAAGAATTCCACAAAAATTCTATGGACATTACAGATTCCTTTGAGGTATTCTTTCTCTGACTGCATTTTGGACAGTTGCTCCGAATGAAACCGGGATTACCACAACCATAACATGATACAGTGGAAATTTGATTTGGTGCACCCGAAACAGTATTTTTGTTTTACATGATCGGAGAAGCACGCGCGTTATTCACTTCTTCTGACTTGATCTGTAGTAATTTCCGGCACTCCTCTGTTACATGGCTGATATTTTTACAAAACGAACACCGTTTCATGTCTTTTTGATTAAAAGTCTTATTATTGTCCAAAACACCCAAAGTTTCTTCAGCCGAGCGAGCAAATGTCAAAAGTTCTGTGAAAGTATTGAAGCTATCGCGTGGTACTTTTTCGCGAATTTTCCTGAGTAACAATCCATACACCATATCGAGTTGTACTGGCTCCGTTAAAGTTCCATTCGGTAACTGCGCCATAATAGCACGAGCATTACAAATAAACACATCTGTGTTAGTCTTTGAATCCTGTTCTTGAGAAAAAAGGTCACGATATATATATGATACGGAGGTTTACTCGGTCCAAAGGTCAATTTTAATAAATCTAAAGCATCATTCCAGGTTGTTATAGTAGCTTGGATTCCTTGAAACCATGTTCCCGCGAAACCATCAAATAACAGAGCATTTTCGTCTGTAATTTGAGTACAATCTTTATAGATTTCGATAGCGTCGATAAATGCATTCACATCGGAATTTTACGAACCGTCAAATCTAGAACTACATTTTGAGACATTTCCTGTAGGCAACACAGCCGGTGCCGTGTTTTGTAATGTAGGAATCGTCAAGCGTAATAAAAGTTCTTGAAATTGTTCATTCGTGGGAGTCACCCTGTTCTTTTGAACGTAATGAATACGGACTTCTCAATTTCGAAGGATCAATTTTGTTGCTTAGCTGGC
Source organism: Pissodes strobi (assembly GCA_016904865.1). NCBI lineage: Eukaryota > Metazoa > Arthropoda > Insecta > Coleoptera > Curculionidae > Pissodes > Pissodes strobi. The sequence goes on from MU182863.1 coordinate 43,282, forward strand.
TCTAATCACAAGTAAAATAAAACATGTACTTACAGTAGGCTCGTACATAATAAACAGACATATTAAATTCGTTGCAGCAACAGGGAATTGAAGGATACGCAAACGTTCAACATATAACTGGATTTCTGAAGTATGATAATCAAGGTAATCCACATCAATCGTATAGTCTACTCATTTAATGCGACTGCAAAACGACCCGAATTTGTCCTACACCTGTAGAAGCGATAAACCGGTGCGATTTGCCGTATTCACAGTTCAAACGATAGATACACAACGACGTCACAGTACTACCGTGACGACGTTCTTGATTCCATTTAGGTGATTCAAAACATGGCAGGGTGTCGTGCTTCAGAAATTGACCAATTTCTTCCATGGCTACTAAGTAAGGCAATTTCCTACATGAAACTATCGCCGATTTTTAATTTAATTTCATTAAGTCCTTAATACATTCAATTATAATGTTATTTTCAAGATGGACGTTTTTAAGTATAATTTTTTTTTGTCAACCATAATCTTCGGAATTCCAATGATGTTTCCCCACACTCAGCAAGTAACATATTGGTGGGCGTCGATTTCATACAGCCTATCGCAATTCGAAGAGCTTGAAATTGGATCCTATCCAATTTTTCCTTATTTTCTTTGACGTTGGATTTAATTCTTGACAGCCAGATGAGATCTTACCATTCCTCTGTAGACATTTAAAAGATATTTAAAAGAGTTTTTGCATCTGCTCCCCACCATACTCAAGCTATTGATTTCTTACTGTTAATTGCCATTGTTGAATTGTTGCACATCTTTTCAACTTGCTGATTCCGGTTAAGGGTGTTCGTTATCATCATCCCAAGATATTTATATTCCCTAACCCACGGTGCGGTATGACCTTAATTTCCCTTGTCAGGTCTAATGTCGGGGTTACATACTTACTGAGTTGAAACATCATACCCGCCGATCCGAATTTGTTGGAGAAATTTTAAAGTTTAATTCTGAAAACAATTTCGAGAAAATTTCTAAGGTACGATTCATATTATCAATCATCCGATTAAAGTCCAGGCCTTCCAATAACAAAATTATATCATCTGCATGCTGTAAAAGTTTGACCTTCCCATTAATCATATTATGTAACCTCTTAGTATATATGTTAAACAACAATGGACGCAGGGCGGAGCCCTGAGTTAAACCCATTGAGAGATTTCTAGGTCCAACAATATCCCCACATTTATCCAATACATAAGTCTGCCTTCCATTAAGCAATTTGAAAATCAGATTTAAATTCCGTCTTCATTCAATATAATATATAATTTAAAAATATTCACATGGTCATATGCTGCCAAAATGTAAAAAAAAACTCCAATGTATGCACCCGCTTCTGGAAATTTGAATACTTAGAGTAAAATAGCCTTTATTCTCCATACATCTCTTCCCCTTTCTAAACCCAATCTATTTTTATTAATAATTATCTCCAAGGTCTAGAACAAAATCAGATGTCCGTAGCCACCTCTTCGGAGGGTAGGTTGTTTTCCTGATTAGAGGTTTCAGTTTCATTAAATCTTCTGACAGTTCTCCATATTCTATTTATTAGAGTGTTTCTCTTTTTTTCTGATTTAGTGGTTTGGTAGTTTTTTTTAAATTGATAAAGTGTTTCATGGTAGGTATAATTGTTTTTAAAATCTCTAAGAGCTTCCTTCATTTGACTTATAAGATTATTATATTCTGCGTCCGGCCATGAAGGACTACGAGTTTATTCCTTATTATTCCCTAAGTATAGCTTCTTATTTGGTATTGCTTGCTCGGCAGCTGTATGAATTAATCTTTCAAAACTATCATAATTTAGCTCTTCAATGTCCCTAAGCCCAATCAAAACTGTATCTTGATAAGCTTGCCCATCCGCTTCCTTCTGATTTCTTCTGTTTCTGTACTTTTTCTTCGAGCTTACATTATTTATAAATCCTATTTCTATTATAATTGGAAAGTGGTCACTATTTCCACAGTCCTCCATTACTGTCCAGTTGCTGGTCGTTCTTAGCCTGGGAGAAGGCATGGTTAAGTCAGGAACTGACTTGTTTTGATTACGAGAAAACAATCTACATACACATTGATTATTCAAAATAACTAAATTAAGTTGCGCCAGTAGATTATACATAATGACGCCGTTTCTATTTGAAGAGCCACTACCCCATACTGGGTGCTGAGCATTAATATCCCCTACTATTATTTTAGGGTGGGAAAAAGACCGTAAAATATTGCACAAAATTGCTTGATTTACTTTAATTCCATAAATATGTATCATTGTTAAGCTTGATTTGCAAATTTTAATTGCCTGTATTTGTACATTAGCAGGAAGTGCATTATTATTAATTAAGATTATTTTAAATTTAATATTATTTTGACAAGGAAGGCTATCTCTCCCTTCCCATCTACACGGTCATTACGCACTATCTGATATGAGGGTATGTTTAAATAATAGCTGCTTTTTATCCACGTTTCACTTAGAGCCAAATCTAAATTATATTCTTGTATTAGTAATTTTAAGTTTATTGCCAGCCATCTCCTAGATGGGGAGACCACCCTAAGGAATCGCCTTCTGTGAAATTTTGAATATAATTTTCTGTTAGTTCAGTAGTTGATTTATTTACAATTTTTCTAATTAACTCTTTCTCAATTTTCTCACTCTCTTGTCTTTCCAAATCTTGATCCATAGATACGATATTATCATGTATCAAGACCGGAGTAGCCACTTGACAGCTAGTCTTGTTTTGGTAAATTGGGCCCATATCGGGCATCCTAGCAGCCGACGGAAATAAACAATTTTTCAGCTTATTTGCTTCTACATTCGTCATAATAGGCGCCGATGACGCATTTCTCTTTTTGAAATCTTATTATGTTGAGAGTTTACTTCTTTCCTATTTTCATGATATAATTGTTTATTTTGACTTAGCAAATTGAAATGGGGAATTGTAATATTTTTTGAGAAAGTAGCATTTTTTTCGGCCTAGTCCGGGAAGTGCGTACTTCCCGGACTAGGCCGGGAAGAATCACATAATTGCTGTATGAAAATATTGGTAGGTATGGTTTTGATAAATGCAGTTGATCATTACTATAGCAGCGAAATAACGACTGACACCTATTTGACAAGAAATTAGTTGACATTTTGATTTTTGAAAGTTTGCATTTTTTTTGTTCTACAAATAAAAATAATAAAGAAATGCGTTTCATTAATTCGTTATTCTACACGGTTGCTGAAAAAATAGTGTACGCAACACGTCCGAAAATAGTTTCTTGGACTCGCAGACTTCCAGGACTCGCCTATGGCTCGTCCTAGAATTTTGTCTACTTGTCTAAAAAAACAGTATTTTCCGGACTTGTTAAGTAAATTACTACTTTTAAGTTAGGGAAATCTTCAGAATATCTAATAAATTTCCTTTAATTGATTTTTTTTATCCTAGATAGAGCTAGGTTAGGCTTATGGAAATATCAATTTAAATCAGGTGTTCAGGCGCCACACCGTTCAGGCGGCGCACGGGTGTGTTAATTGTTGGACATTGGGCATAAAATTAAAGTCATTTTCCTGTGATAAAAATTATAGTGTTGCATTTGTAAATAGTTGCTTTATTTCGTTTTAAAAAAGTTTTTTGAAAATTTTCGTACAATTATTATATAGGGTGAAAGTAAAACCTAATTGATAAAATTCATGGAAAAATTCTTCTATGTTATAAAATATGTAACACATAACTTTATACGTTTTTTATTAGTTGTTTTTTAATACGGTATTAGGGTAAATAGGGCTTTATATTTGCTATATAGTTTCATAGTGTTTATTACATTATTGGTCAGTTTACACCTATATGAAAAATACAATGTTTTTTTTTAATTTTTTTTAATGAAAGGTCGTATAAAAAATTGCCCAGGAACGCCCGCAAAACTGTTTATGAAATCTAATAGAGGAAGATGTCTACTATCATAATCTAAAAAAATCGGCTGCCCCTAGCTGCCACCTATTAAGAAAATCTCGATTTAATTTGGCGTGTACTTTAAAAATCAAGGATTTTGTGGAAAATACTACGAATTAATACAAAAAATACATAATAATTAAGTTGACTTCAATAATTGATCTAATTTTTTTGTTTTTTAAATACGATTTATTGCATTTTACTTTAATGCGTAAAGGGTCAAACTTGCTAGATAGAAGGGGTGGAGGGGTGTCCTGGGTGTTAACATAATACGTAATGCAAAAAACTTAATAATTTCATTGCTTAGCTATAAACTCCATTCACTAAATAAATATTATTAAACAAAAAACCTACTAGACCATGGATCACCCATGTACTTACGTTGTCATGGAGAGATGTTTTAATCTCGAGACCAAAGCAAGATGTTAATAATTCAGGAAACAAAATAGATGTATATTTTTAGCTGCCTAAATACAAAAAAAAATATATTAAATTTGCAAAATTGTATTAATAAATTAAAAATTAGGTAAAAGTATAAGATACGATGTCAACAAAAAAAAAAATTTTTCTCAAAAATTTTGACACACTTTCTTAGTTCTTAATTCTTACCTGATCTCTACAAGTGATACATCAGTATACATGAGAAAGATAAAGCTTTATGAGCAAAATTTTATATTTCTCTAGTGCCTCACATAGAAATTTTGCAGGGTGTACCTAAAGGTACCTAATCTAATATTAAGATTTGTTCACCATCTTAAGTATTTATGAAATGTCAGTTGTGACATTAAATATTTTAAGCATTTTGCCTTTCCAAAATGACTACAATTATAAAAATTGGACAAACATTTTTTAAGTAATGAGCAATTGTCAAAGGCTCATTTTTGTTGGCCACCCTATATAATAAATTATTATAAAAAATATTTTTTTCTAATAAAACAAAGCTCCTCCTTTCCAGAAAAAAATTAAAACGAAAAAATTAGGTGATATTTAAGCCAAGTTATGGGCATTTTAAAAGTATGTTTTTGTTAAACACGGTGGAAAAAGCATATTTTTGGGTTAGGTTATAAGAACAAATTTTAAATTCAAATAATTGCAACTCGTTTATCCGAACATAGATAAGTTATATATATTTGAAAAGAGGAAGATTATCAGAATTTGAATTTTCAATCGTATACAGGGTGTTCCATTTAAAATAACGAAGTTGATAGTGATTTGTTAATTTTCTGATCATCATTTGTTTTTCTTTCTTACACCATGAAAATCTTCATGAAAAATCCTGCAACTTTCATATAAACTATTTTTTTCTATCTATAAAAATAAAGATTTTAAAGGGGTGCGCAATTATACGGGAAAACCCTGTACAATCTCAAGAATGTTAACAAAATTCTAAATAAAATAATAAATAATATG
>MU182863.1:48648-83566 GCA_016904865.1 Pissodes strobi
GGTAATGAAAATAAGAATATATCTTCTACAACAAGTGAAAAGTATGCCCCTCGTCCCTGGTAGTTTGGGTTAGTTTGGGTTAGTTTGGGTTAGTCCCTGGTAGTTTATTCATACATTAGAACGCCAAGAGCAGTTGTAGAAAATATTGCCAATACTTGGGTGTTAGGAAAGTCTGATAACGGATGGATGAATGGAGACGTATTTTGTGAGTACATTATAAACTATTTTAATGAGTGGATGTCAGCGAATAATATTGAAGATCGTGTTTTACTATTTATCAATGTTCATAAGTCTCATTTGACCATGTCACTAAACGAGACTTGAACAAAATGGTATAATACTTTATGATTTTCTACAAATAAAACGTATATATTTCAACCTGCTGATGTAGGTGTCTATGTACTCTCTCGATACTTTCACGTTACTCGTACGGGAAACATATTTATACCTCCTAGTATACATACACACACTAAAGAAAATTTGCAACAAGTTAAGAGCGTAGCGGGTAAGATCTGACTAGGCCGTATATAATATATGTAAATTTTAAGATACCCCTCGAAGGAGTCTTTTCGTGTTCCGTAGGCTCTTTTGGTGTCCCGTAGGACCAGTGTACCCTTTTTCTATGTTTTGTATTCTTTAAGGATCTTACCACCTAGCCCAACTTGTTATTCGATTGTTATTCGGAGATAAGTTGGTTAAGGTTTCCTTGAACATCGCGCAATTTACGAGAATGATCACACTACAACACTAGTTTTAAAAGTTCGACCCTTCCGTAAAATGATGTCCATCTATTAAATCATAAGGAATTTCCGTGAAACAAAAGAATGTATTTATCTGGGAGAAAGCCGTTTCGACTTCCATGCGATTTGCTAATGTGGCTGAGGCTTTAGGATTTGTCATTAATTTCATTTGGCTGAGACTAATTACTGAGATGCTCAATATCTCGGATAATGGAAAAACTATACAAAGTGTGGGAGGAACTTGTCTCTAGATAAAGCGCGTGAACGTCAGAATATGTGGAAATCTGAATGGGAAACCAGTCGCAGGCTTTGAGCAGTGGAATTAGACCAATATCTAGCCATAATAAGTAAATTTGAAAATACGTGGAAATTTGAATGGAACCAGTCTCTAGCCAAAACGAGTGGCTTTTTAAGACTCCTGTCTGCTTCTTGTTGCGGGCTTTTTTATACGCAAAAGTCCCCATTTGATATGTGGGTGCGACAAGAAAGTATAAATCATTCCGATCCCACACATCAAAAAAAATGTATTAAAAAGAGACGTAAACAAGTGTGCCGCATATTCCCAGAGCTCGGCCGTTATCGGCGTTAACGGCTCGGCTAGACTCTCTTTACCTGCTTCTCGAAGGTTTACATGTAAAAAGTGTGTTTTAAAGATTTTTTGTAATTCCGAGTAAATACAAATTTTGTTGGCGATTTTTTTTATTTTGGAACTTTTCTTTTTTAATTTGCATGCATAGTTCAATAATATGACAATAGATAATATTCAGTAATTTAGGATCAAGGTTCGATTATTATAGTAAATATTTCTATCTACTACAAAAACTAATCATCCTCCCAGTTTCCCTGTTATTAGCCAATAAAATGACGCAATCAACTACCTACTTATAGTTGCACAAGGAAATTCAAAGTATTCTCACTTATTCTTCGCTATGAGCAACGGAAAAGTCACCAATCAAGTAGTAGGTAAGTATACAATAGGAAGATGGCCCAGCAAAATCGCATAATGTCTGCATTTACCAAATTCACTTTTTACGCCGGACAGACTTTCCGAAGGAGTTCTGCCACCATTTTTGCGAACAAAGGAGTTAGTATTTTGGGCCTTAAAAAACACGGTGGATGGCGGTCATTGTCTGTTACTGAAGGGTATGTTGAAGATTCTGTGCAAAATAAAATTCAGGTTTCTAAACAAATCTTACATGAAAATGGACATGAACACTCTACCGATCCTGCAGCTGCTATCACTGTGTCCAGAACCCAGAACTGAATACACATCAACAAAAAGGTGTAGGTATCGGGTTAGATGATAAAACTTCCGAAGGAGACACCGAACTAAGATTCAATAATTGTTCAAATTGTACTTTTAATATTATTGTTAATAAAAAGGAATAAACAAAATCTATAGTAATTGAATATAAGTATTTTTACTTACTCAACAACAATTTGTAAATCAAGCTTTCAGATGTCACAATCAATTTAGTAGATATGCCACATTAACTGAGCGTGCAAAAAAATTTTGAATGAGTTACACCTTAGCATCCGGAATCATCTCAAGGGAATGAATTAGATCTTTTTGATAAGCACTTAACTTATTACTTAAATTCCCTATTATAATATATTTGGATGCATAGACGCCTGGTGAATATATTACCAAGAAAAAGATGAAGTAAAAAGCAAAGGACTGCCGAAGTCAGGAAAAGACAGAAAGACAAGGATTATTGGGCAAAGAAAAAAGACTGAACAAAAATTGACTGCGACGAGATAAAAAAGAACTTAAAACTGATGCTTCCGTTCAAAAAGAAGTACTGGAAAGTGACAGAGAAGAGGACGACGAAAAAAAAATAGGGTGTGATTATTGTTCAAGAGATGCACTGAGTTTGTTGGATACCGTACGGAGAGATTGCTGAGAAGGAACATCAATATGATATTTGTATATAATTGCATTTATTTTAAACCTTTATTACCTTCCTACATGTTAATCTAAATTAAGTAACTATAGAACAGTTTTTATTTATTTCTTATTCATTATTTTATTTAATAAACATTTGTTAACTTAATTAAAACATTTTAATTTTTCATCGATATTTATATGCCAAAAAAGGAATAAATTTGACCAGTATAAAAATCGTGGCCGAGAATAGTAACAATATTGACCGGCTATTGAGCAAGTGTGGCCTGGCCGAAAACAGGCGAAAAAAACATATTTTAACATTTTAACATGTTCTTAATTTATCTCAAATTAAAAAATAATTATGTCTTCTTTATATAGCAGCAAGAAAACACTATTAACTTTACTTCTATTCAATCACAAACAGTCAATTTAATTCAACTAGTTTGACTATAGACACTGCTTTACCATCATCATCGTCATCATTTGCAGCGTTGGCTATTCCATCTTTGGACATACGCCTCCCAAATACGTTTCCATTCTTCTCTGTTTTGCGCGGTATTCATCCATTGTACACCTTCCTGTTGTTGTAGGTCATCCTTCCATCCAGTTTTGGATCTGCCGCGCGATCTTCTCCCTAGTCTGGGTCTCCATTCTGTGACCTTTCTACTCCACCTGTCATCCGTTGTTCGTGCCAGGTGGCCAGTCCATTGCCACTTCGATTTCGTAACACACTCGGTTATATTCACGACTTTTAGCCCTAATCCACTCTATTGTTTTTCTATCTTGGAGTCTTATTCCTAGCATCGATCTTTCCATCTCTCTTTGTGCGATCTTTAGCCTTCTGATAGGGGTTTCTGTCAAAGTACACGTCCCCGACGCATATGCCATAACGGGCAAGATGCATTGGTTATAGACCTTAGATTTTAAAAGTGTGTTAATGTGTTAAAGGCGGGCCACCCCAGCTGGATTCTCCTCGATATTTCTTTATTTTGGAGGTTTGGGTCGAATGTGATATTTTGTCCAATATAGATATACTCTTGTACAACCTCGATGGTTTCTTTATTATTTATCTGTATGGGCAGAGCATTATCTTCACTAGCCATGATCTTGGTTTTCGCTATGTTAATTTTAAATCCGATTTCTTCGGCTGCTTCCTTAAGCTGTATTGTCATCGTTCTGAGCTGTTCCATATTACTTGATGTCAGAACTATATCGCCGGCAAATCGTAGATGTGATAGGTGCTCCCCATTGATGTTTATGCCCATTGATTCCCAGTTGAGGGTTTTAAATATATCTTCGAGGGCATTTGTAAACAGTTTAGGAGATATAGTATCTCCTTATCTAATACCTCACTTAACTTCCACAGGCTCAGTTTCTTTGTGGACTTGGATTCTTAAGGTAGCGTGATCGTAAATGCATTTATGAGATTGATATACCGATAGTCAATACGACATTTCTTGAGCGTGTTAACTAATGTCCATTTTTCTACAGTATCGAACGCCTTTTCGAAGTCCACAAAAGTTATGTAGATAGGCCGGTTATATTCCTGACCCTTTTCTATGACTTGTCGTATGGTGTGTATATGGTCAATTGTACTGAAGCCTTTTCTTGCTTGTTCAGGTGGTTGGAAGATATCCAGACCTCTCGATATTCTATTAGTAATTATTTTTGTTAGGAGCTTATAAAGATGGGACAGTAGTGAGATTGGTCTGTAGTTTCTAAGGTCTTTTTCATCGCCCTTTTTGTATATTAATATCACCTTGTCCTCTTTCCATTTGGTAGGTATTTGTCCCTTTTCCAAGCAGTTGTTAAACAGTTTTTCCAAATTATCTAGTAGCTTGTTACCTCTCAACTTGATATTGGTGGCATATCTTCTGCGTAATGTTTGGTGAGTACTGCCCTTCGGTCTGAGGGTTTAGCTTTGGGTTCTAGATTTTTTGATGAGTACAAATCACGGTAGAACATTTCTACATGTCTTAAAATTTCTACTCTGCTTATAATATGTTTTCCGTTTTCATCTATCAGGCATGTTATATTAGATTTCCCCTCTGCTATTTGTCTCCTGAATATTTTTGGTCCCTTGTTTTGCTCGATTATATTTTTTATAGTTTCTTCATTATGTCTAGCTACATCCGTTCTGACCATTCTTCTCATTTCCTTATTTCTTCTTTTCAACTCTTCTCCTGTTAGTTTGGATTTCTCTTTGTTTCGTTCCGCGATCATATTCCTGGTATCTTCCGAGATTTTGTTTTCCCTATTGATTTTTATCTGTTTTTCACGAGTTAGTTGTTTGGTGATTCTGTTTATTGTTCCAAGAATATATTCGTTATGGTTGTTGATATCCGTATTATCGTTTGGAGGGTTACATAAATATAGGCTCGAAAGGAGAAATCTTATAGAGAGTAAGAACAATGGGAGAAACTTAAAAGTACTGATGGATAACCACCAGCGTATACCAAAACAGAGTGGAAAATGCACTCATATTGTTTTTGTTTTTGTTATAATGAAGTGAATTTCATTAAATGTCTTATTGTCTGGACTGCGCCATGTCCACTTCCTGCTAGGTTTCTTCTTAAAAAATGAGTTCCTAGCTGCTAGTTGGTGTTCTTCTAGAAAATTAGCGAGCATCTGTCCTCTTTCGTTCATTTGTCCATACCCATATTGTCCCATACATATTTCATCAGCCATATATTGTTCCATCTTTGCGTTAAAATCACGCATAAGTATACTGAATTATTTCTTGTCTACCTTTAGCGCTTTTCTGACATCATCATAAAACTCCTCGACTGTCTCCTCCTGGTAGTCTGATGTTGGAGCATATGTTTGAATTATTTTTACTCCAGTTGTTTCGATAGCGATGTAGGCGACTCTTGGGGATATTCCAACAGTCGAGACAATATTGGACGCCCATTTTTGGTGTACAAGGAATCCAACTCCGTTTATTCTTTAGCGTTGGAGATAGATTATACGCTTATTTTAATTTACTTGTGAATTTGAACTACTTTTAGTTTTGGCAGGGCCGAACATCAGGAGAGAGTTAAAGATTTATTATTGAAAATCTAAATTACAAAAGTAAACGAAATAAGCAGAGCTCTCTACCTAGGGTTGTGTAACTAAACGCGGACCGAAGAATACTAAATTTTATTTTTACGTTAAGACCGAAAATAGGCCTGCTTGGCGACGCACTCGCCGGTGTGTACTTTCCCAGCAAAAATAATAACCATTGAGCGTAGTTCTTGAAATATAACAGCTGGCTTGAATTGTAAAGAATCCCAGGAAGGAAACCTTAATAAAAATAAAAAGTACCAAAGAGAATTGGGTCCGATATTGTGGTAAAAACCCACAGCTGGTTAATGGGGATACTAGGTAGATAACTCTGCGATAACAAAATATGGTCAACTATCTTATAAAAGTAAATTCGAAATGCTTAAATAAAATCTCGATAAATAATACATATATATAAACTACACATTACGTGGGAGCATTCGCCCACAATTCCAACGTCGTCCTCTCCTTTAAAGAAAAGCATATTTCCTGATTTGAGAGTAAAGAGTCCTTACCTCTTCTTCTAGCCTCGCTTATTCCAACGATATCCCATTTTATGGAATTCAGTTCTTCCTCAAGTCGGTCCTCAGTGCTCAGAGTTTGTGCATTAAAAGTGGCAATGTATATCGGTGTACTATTCTTTTGTTTTCGCATTGTCGTAGTTTTGCTTGCTGCTTTACCACACTCTGTTTAAGTGGTTGACAGCCGGCTAATCTATCCTACCTAACTTACATTTACTGCTAACATCAACCAACTAACATAGCTCACAATGTATGCGCCAAATTAGCCATTATTAACCATTTCTGATAAATAACAAAACTAATAACACAATTTCTTAAATTTATTTTACCTTTGAAATTTTAATTTTGTTCTATATTTAAGGAAACATATTTACCAATATAATAATTAACCTTGTAAAAAATGGGATTTTCCTTTATACTTTTAAACAATACTAGATGCTAAATATACCATAACTATACGAATGAATACATTGGTGATTTGTGCCAATTATTTACCTATTATTAAACTGTTTTAATAGTATTATAATAGCTACTTTTCCTGTTATTATATCCATTTCAACAAACAATAATAAAATGTTGAAAAAGATGTGTACTATGGGAATATTTATGTAACTTTGAACTGGCGAATCTATGGAAGGATCCTATTACACATTTTGTCTTTTTAATTACCATTCGGTGAAGAGCTATTTAGTAACTTACAGCACAAATGGAATCTTACAGGCTGATATCGAGGTTTGTAAACCTGAACCAAATTACCGATAATTAACTTTTTATATGGGCTATATATTTAAATTGGTTTGGATCTTACTTCATTTTCCATCTAATATTACCAAACTAGGCTAGTTATTCACCAATAATTTAAAATTTCTATTTTAACCTCATCTTACAAAATTACCAAGACTAACTAATTAGTGATTATAAACAGTTGAATAATTAGTAATTACATACAGTTGAATAATAAATAATTATAGATTGATTTAAACTGAAAAATTTCAAAAAATATTTGACAATCTAATCTCTTACTCTCACCCACCCACTATGGGTTGCCTGGAGGAAACCGGTTTCTTACATATCTGAGGAAAGCTGGTACCGTGCTTATTTTATGAGGTACTAATGGGGAGATTTAGACATAAACATACAAATCGTTTATTGCCACACAATCATGTCTAAATACAAAATAAAATATAGGCAAAGACAATAAATTTAATAGCAACACTTTGAAGTAGTTGAAAGTAAAAATCAAAACATTTAATACGCTTATTTGGTAAAAATGTCATGACACTTCTTTTAAATCTGTTTTACTATAACTGTGAACATCTCAAACAAAATAAATAGCAATATTGATTTTTCTGAATTCACGTAGCATATAGCGGTACGATTCGTTTTTCTTTACACCAACCAATGTTAAAAAGGTTAAGGAAACGTTAGCAGGCATAGAAAATAACACGTCTTCTAACGTTGTAAGCGCTACCAAACCCAGAAATATAGTTTCGTCCCTTTCACTGGTATACTTATGTGGTTGATATTCTCTTTACCTGACATTAGAAGTTAACATACTTATTTTGAACGTAGAATCTATATCTTAAAATTTAAAACATTAACTATTTCAAACTTTGGAATATTTGGGAACGTACCCAACCGGTATCGCCGGGTACAGCTCCGAAGTGTTCTGTGGTCTTCTCTCATTTCCGAACGCTCTCTTTTGGGCAATTGACCTGGGGTTGTCAATGTGGTCATTGATAACGAGTGGTCTTCTCTTCTGACCGATAAACGTCTAGGGAGAGAAAGACAATTTTTCGAAGTCGAGATATTATCGCTGTAGTTTTGACCATCAGGTCCAGTATTCTTAATAATTTAAAATCAGATAAATTGCCAAGCACCCTGTCATTAATATTTTCAAGTATAATTGGCAATATCGTCTCAAAGTATTTTATGTAAAGTGAGGTTACCCTTTTCAAAAGGGTCCTTCCATCGCCCGCCATTTCTCGAGCCTAACTCAAGGTTAATTCTTGCCAGTTTGAGACTTTTTTGTCTGGCTGATGTTCCACATGGCGTGACGTGCAGCTTCACATGGCGCAGTAAAGCACTAATTGGGCCAGTGGCCAGCTAAGTAGCCGTATGAGGGAGGGAATAGCCATCAACTACGTCCAGTGAATTCCACCGTCTGTATGACCTTTCTATGAAAATGGCTTACAATATAATTACTTACCTTATCTTTATCGAAAGTACCGTTAAATGTCTTTTTAAAGTTTATTTCCTTTTATCGTATCTATTACCGTTTTTTTGTCGTTATTTGATTAACTGATAGCGAATTTCTTCATTATCTTGGATAGCAAATACCTTGCTAATATCATTGTAATTATTTGATTTACTTTTTTGCATTCCGTATATTTACTTAAATGCTACTCATTTACTGTGATTTTCTGCAGGCAATAAATCTTCTTAAATAACTATAGCGTTAGAACGATCGATTTCCCCTATTGACTATATATTTTCTTCACAGGTCATTTTAATTTGATTTAATATATTTTTTAACTGTTTATTGGTCCACTGATATTATCGCTGCCATTGGATTAATTTATAACTGATTTCATAATTAGGAGAATAATTTTTATGTAATTAGTTTCATTTAAGGCTTTAACATTCAGATTTTAGTTAAGAATATTAAAAAAAAGACACTAGGCAGTATTTTTTTATGGCAGTGGCACACACACTAAAGGGAGATCCTATGGCACTCGACGAGCGGTGCGTGTGCGAGTATGTTGATTGACATGGTTCTTAAATAGTTGTAGGTTGTAATTAGGGGGAAAAAGATGTCCTGGGCGCGATCCACAGTGATGTGAACTTAAGATTACATGTTGGTGATCTTATAATTATGGTGATATACGCTGGTTGAGGTGGAAATGATAAGAAACTACTTGGGTTGCCATAAAATTTCATTGAACTAGTAACACTAACTTTTTAAAGAACTTGGCCAGATTGTCCCAACCTAAAAAACTACGCATTAGCAATTGAAAATACTGGAAGCCAAACATACCAATAACCTATCTGCGAATTATTATTATAGGTATATTACAAAGGATATTTAACTTCGGTCACAGCAAATAGACCTTTGGTACGGAGAATATATTTAAATGTGATATGTGGTTATACTATAGCTTGCTGGATTCAACTTTGTGCTTCGATATAGAGGTTTAAAGGAAGATCCTTTTAATGTGGGGATCGTGGAAGTAGTAGAAAGTCGGAGGGTGATGAAGTTTTAGTGGCCAGCGGGAAAAATAAATTCGACGCGATTTTGGCGTCGGATTATCTGAGTAGTGCGGAAGATATTTGGATTGAAAACAACATTTCGCTGCTGGTTTGCTCTGATTACCTGACACCTAATAAGATGGAAGTATATGTATATTTTTCTTCCAAATTATCCGATATATCCTTAAATGAAAATAATTGTAATGTTAATATGTGGTGATTTTAAACTTTCAACAACTGAATGGTTACAAGTGTTGGAACACAGCTATTTTGATGTATATTATGTAGAACAAAAGTACTCTTCATTAATTATGATCCTTTCATACCAAAATTGTATGCATTTTAATACGTTTTATAATAATTGTAATGATAGACTTTTAGATTCGATATTCTCAAATAAGAAAAATGTTTCTGATGTCAGTTACTGCTCTGATCGTCTCTTTGCAAAGGATGCTCATCATCCTTGAATTTTTATGCAACGTAAGTAACTTCATATAAAGCCCTATCGTTTATTAACGACAGAGAAAAGGAAAATTATACTAACTAATCAGTACCTAGCTATAAACTTAGCTTTTAGCAGACACGAACAAAATAATGTTTTTGAAAATGTGTGGTAAGTAAATGATTCGGTAAATTATAAAATTCTAATCAGTAACAATGGGATTCAAAACTTTTTCAATAGTCTTCATAACTAATCATAACTAAAGAGGGATACTCACACCATATCCGTTTATTATTGTATATTGCAGATGCTTTATTTTTCACTCTTAACATCTCTAAATGTTTTTTAAACATCCAAATTCCGATTTAATTAATTAATCAATTAAAGTGGTGACACTGTGTTTAATAGTCATTATTTAAAACATTTTTCTTGATATTAATTAAAGAAGAATACGATCTGTTTTAATTTTAATCAAACAGTGTTAATTAAGAATGTGCCTTGTTTGTGGGAGGCAAATTTTTGTCTACATAGATTGTTAAATTGTTTGTTTAAGAACTGAAATTAAATTAGACTGAAGTATATTTAGGATTACCTGCTCATGGTTTTTTTAACATTTTTTATTATATCATTGTATAAACTACTTTTCATTAACACGATATGAAACGCTGCCAGAATCGTTGATTTGAATACCCAGTAAGGAGTACTTACCTACTGTCGCCGGTTATGTTTGGCACATAAATTTGTTCAAATATAGACGCCTTTTTTTTCTTTTTTTATGGCAGTGGCACACACACTAAAGGGCGATCCTATGGCGACTCGAATAGTTGTAGCTTGTAATTAGGGGAAAACAAATGTCCTGGGAGTGAGTTCCACAGTGATGTAGTGCGCCAGACGAAGGAGTTCTTGTAAAGCGATATTCTAGATGTTTCCAGTTGTACGACGAAGTGGTCCGCTCTCGCCGTCTGTCGTGACTGTCTGACAAGCGTTTCCAGATGCGGTATGAGGCGGGTCAATTCCTGGGAACAACTGCCGTGAAAGTATCTGTCAAACAGGGACATCTCGGCCACATGTCTGCGGTGTTCAAGACTATCCAAATTCCGGGTCAACTCCGGTCGCCGACAAGACGCAGAGCTCTCTTCCGAATGGAATTCAGCAGCTTTAGAGTGTGCTTTGGTGCGGCACTCCAGATGTGTGAGCAATATTCTAAGCACGGTCTTATTTGCGCGTTGTAGAGCAAGAACAACTGCTGCGGTGTATATGGGGTTCCTGGGTGTAGCTCACTCCTGGTTTAAATCTTATCTTGAGGGGCGTTCTCAGACTGTGATGAGCTCAGGAGAAAGGCCTCCTGTCTTGGGAGTTGACTGCGGAGTTCCGTAGAGCTCTGTTTTGGGTCCTATCCTGTTCCTGTTATATATCAATGACCTTGTCTACCTTAAAACCTCGGGACTCTTTACCATTTTTGTTGACGACACCTCAATATTGTGGCAGAATAGGAATCTGGTAGGACATAAGGAAATTATAGTGAATGATCTGAGGATTATTAAAGAATAGGTTAACTCTAATCGCCTTTGCTTGAACTTGAGTAAAACTCACATTGCTGGGCTAACTATCATGTGGCAGAGCTGTTGTTGGATGGGGATCCTCTTCCAGATGCTTCAGTGTCTAAGTTTCTTGGCGTGCTGATTGACGGTGAGCTAAATTTTGAGGACCATATTTTAACCTTGAGTAAGAAACTTTCGTCCGGCTGTTTGGCATTAGGAGGCGGTTACATTGGATAAGAATTCGTACGAAAATTTGCTCGTACGAATTCATGCGAATTCGTAAGAAGTCGTCGGAAGGAAACAAATGCGTATATTGACATATTTGTGATTATATTGCTTACGATTATTTCTTACGAATTCGTGCGAGTTCATACGTGTTTTCAATGCGACCAAAATATTTTGTTTTTTGGGTAGTTGTTCGTACGACTAACTGAATTCGTTGGGCTTTAAGTGACATGAATTGCAAAGTACTGATTACTTTGGTTCACGAACTAAGATTTCTATGGGATCAGAAAAGCAAACAATACCATAATAGAGAGTTAAATAAAAAATTATGGAAAGTAACGGCTGGAATTAAACTAGGAGGTAGGTATTTCTATTTGGGTACTGACATATATTTATTCAATAACAAGTTTTAATGTTTAGCAAAAAATAAGTACAAAATATATTTATTTAACAACAATTTTTATGTTTAACATAAAATAACAATTACTTAGGTACATTTTACAAATTGTTTCCATGTTTGATAGTAAGTGAAATTCCACACAAATCAACCCATGTGCTTCTATTTTTTCAATGAAAGACATCTCAATAATGGTGGTGTTCTCAAAAAATTAAACTTATCACTTTATAATAAGTTAATATTCGTACTGTATTCGTATAAATGAAACCGAGGGGAAAGCCACTCACCGAATGTGCAAAGTATCGAAAATCCCGAGAGGACCCGAAGCTTTCGACAAAATTATTTTTTTCTTAATTTTGGGTATGTCTTGGGTTAGTTTTGGTTAGCACCTGGTTAGTTTCCTTTTCTTGAGCCCCCGTGGGCCAAGCGGAAAGTATTCGTACGAATTCTTATCCACACACAACACATTTTCGTACGAATTCTTATCCAATGTAACCGCCGCCTTAGAGCTGTTAGGGAGGAGTTGGACCTAGTGCTAGCGCGAAATGTATATTTTGCGCTTTTTGAGTCCCACCTGAGATATGTTGTCCCATTTTGGGGTGTTTTCAATCAGGGATCTTTAAATATGCTCTTTGTTCTCCAGAAAAAAGCACTTCGATTTATTGTCAACATAAGTCAGAGAGTTTCTTGTAGGCCGCATTTTGTGGCTCAAAAAATTTTAAAACTTACATCGCTTTTTATTCTGGAGACATCTACTCTTATTTTAAAAAATCATTTTTGGCTTCAGGGTCCTTCTCTTTACAATACTAGTTAGAACCTCAATTTACCTCTGCCTTTCCCAAGGACTACTTGAATTAAGAAATCTCTCATTTATGAGGGTCGTAAATTATACAATCACCTGCCGAGCAGCCTGAAATCAATACAGACGAAATCTTTTGCTTTTTATTTGGGAAATTGCTTCTGAGTAGAGCATACTACAATATGGAGGAGTTCTACCGGGACACGCTATGAGCTATTCTTAAATTTTCCGGTAATGAACCTTTTGTTAGTGTACATTTGACTTTCTTTCTGGTTATATGTATTTTAAACTTGTTTATATGTTCTCATGCTTTGTCGATAAAAATTTGTAAATTTATACCAATAAGATATTTTGAATTTGAATTTGAATTAGCGCACCAAGTTTCTGGGAGGCTGATTTTGGGATGTTAGCATGTTAGTGGTCATGTCAGGACATATTGCTGCTGACCGAGACACTCAGTAGTCTAATTGATGAGGATGAAGCAATGGTCGATCCTGTCACAATGATGTTAGGGCTCGCCGGCGCCGTATTGGCCCTCTTGGTAAAAGTGGCTGCTTGGGTCTTTGCTGCATTGAATTGGACCAAATTTCTGTCGCCCCAAGTTTGAACTCTCTCCAAGTCTTGATTAATTGCTGTAATCTGCTCCTGTCTACGGTGATAAGTCTCAGTCGCTGGTAAAGATTTTTCTAATCTAAATTGGGAGACAAGGGTACTATCATCTGCAAAACTGTAAACAGGATTATCTGTACAAATATTTATTCAAGTTAACAAATTACAATAAATCTTTACTCACGTCAAAAATAAAATATATACATACATCATGTCACGTCACTTACTTACGTACTAATAAGACAATGATTACTATAGTCAAAGGAACTGCTGATATTGACATTGAACATATAAATATACAATAAAAAAAAGAAGAAACATATCAATTATTAAGTACCAACAAACAATTATCCTAATTAAAAAAGAAGACAATTAAAATTTATACATTAATAACATTAAACCAATCATCAGGATAAAACAAATATTTTGTTAGAAATTCCATTGTGAAAACTCCTCTATGCTGTAAAATGCCCTTTCAGTCAAAAAACTCTTCACTTTAACCTTAAATATATTTTCAGCAAGCAATTTATACTCTCTAGGCAACTTGTTATATAATAATGGTGCGAAATAATTCACTGAGATTCGTGATTTTTCAAGCCGCAAGAAGGAAGGCCTTATAGAATAACATTGTCTTGTAGGGTAAGAATGATAAAAGCCATTACAGACATAACGTTCTTGATTTCTGTGACAATACAATAGACATTCATAGATATATCTGCATGGAAGAGTTAAAATACGCAGGTCAATAAAACTTTGCCTTACATCATCACGGTAACCGAGCCCAGCAATAATGCGCACTGCTCTCCTCTGCAAGGAAAATATTCTCTTCGCATGACACGAGTGACCCCATGCCAAAATAGCGTATACCGAGATGGACTGAAACACCCCATGAAAAGTCTGCAGCAGTGAAGCCTCCGGAAGTATGCGTGAAAGGCTTCTCAATAGATATATACTTTTAAGAAGACGTTTTGCAATGTAATCCGTGTGCAATTCAAATTTCAGTGTCGGATCTAAGAATACTCCCAAAAACTTCACCCCTGCTGCGTTCACACACTCCAGCCCTCTCAACGCAAAATACATGCTGATTGTTTTATCGCCATTCAGAGTCAGTTTATTACTTTTAAACCACTCACTCAGATCATCCATACTTGCAGCAACTTTAGCATCCAGAGCATTGATGTCATCGCTCGTCTCTATCAATGAAGTGTCATCAGCAAAAAGGAAGATCCTCGAGCCAAGGTCAGCATTGTTTATATCGTTGACATAAATAAGAAATAGCAGCGGCCCCAAGACTGAGCCCTGTGGCACACCATGCTTCATTTCTGCCCACCCCGAGAACCTACCATTACATTCTGTCCTTTGTCTCCTATTTATTAAATAACTACTAAGTAAATTGATACTAATTTGCTCCAGCCCATAAAACCTCAGCTTACGAATCAGTATATCATGAGATACACAATCGAACGCCTTTGAGAGGTCACAGAATGTAGCATTAACATACTGCCCCCCCTCAAAAGCATCCAATATACACTCTAAAAGTTCCAATACAGCATGGGTAGTAGAGCGGCCACTTCTAAATCCAAACTGGCTCAAAGTAAACAATTTATTGTTCTCAAAATATGCGTAAAGTTGTTCCTTCAATAGAAACTCAAAGATTTTTGCTACAGTAGGAATCAATGATATAGGACGATAGTTGTTCACATCATCTTTAGGACCCTTTTTATATATGGGAATGACTTTCGCTAATTTGAGGCTGTCTGGAAAAGTTCCTGCTTGGATACATAAATTAAATAACTTTGTCAGTGGAATAATTAAAATGTCTTTAAAGGATTTCATCAAGGGAACGTTCAGGTCATATAGGTCCGTGCTTGGTTTATTTTAAGTGCATCAATAGCATCTCGACACTGAATAAAAGTGATCTCCCTGAATTGAAATTTACATGTTGGCCCCCTTCCAGCATTGAGCAAGTATGCTTGAGGCTGAGTTGCCACAGCAGGGATAGCCTCTATAGTTATTTGAGCAATATTAGAAAAAAATGTATTAAACTCCTCAGCATTTAAGTTATCATCAATACCTGATTGTTTATGCACTCCCCTAACAGAGTTTACTATATCCCAAGATGTCTTTATAACATTATGAGAACCCATAATATAGTTATTGTAAGCATTGCGTTTGCTAGTTTGAATAGAATGTCTGTAAGTTCTCCTAAAATTACTTATTTGATGTTTTAAGCCTTCGGAGGGCCTGTTCAGATAAAGTTCGTTTAAAAATCTAAGAGTTTCCCTCATATTCCTTAGTTCTTCATTGAACCAACTTATGTTGAGACCATTACGAGGAGGCCTTTTTTTAATGATTGGCATAGAGGAATTAAGGGCAAACACAATCACATTCAAAAACCTGTCAAACATAGAATCAACATTTTGATCACTCAACTCCACGACACGAAACTCCAGTCAAACTCATCCAGACATTTATACATTCTAAAAATACCCTTCCTAGTTATAGGTCGATATGAGGAAGATACGTGGGATGCCTCTGCAACTCCTACCTTAATATGAATGTCGATCACATGATGATCTGACAGAAAAGGATTGTACACACTAGTGCTGTACTCTAAAACATTTTGAAAATTAACAAATATATTATCTATAACATTTGTAGCGTTTGTATTGACAAATATCTGTTGCTTAAGGTTATACCCCAGTAATAGATCCAAAAAATCTATTTTTCTTTTATTATTTTTATTAAATATTATATTAAAATCCCCATTTATAGTTAAATATTTATATTTGTTATAAGAGAATTCTAGAATGCTTACCATGCTATCCATAAAAATGTCAAAATCTCCATTTGGAGCTCTATAAATTGTAATGATTGCCATATTACAGCTCTTTATTTCCACAGCAGATACTTCACAATGAAATTCCTTGGAAAAACTTTCAATTTTTATTATCTTATTGCATTCTAATTGTGTTTTTGCACAAATCATGGTTCCCCCATTACTCATATTCTCCCTGGCAAAAAAAGATACTACATTAAAATTTTCGAGTTTAAAACAAATAGCTTCATCTTTGGTTAAATAATGTTCGCTTAAACACACTATGTTATAGTCCTTATCTTTCATGTCCACTATTAAGGTCTCCAATTCATCTGATTTATTTCTGATAGATCTTATGTTGAGGTGAAAGATCTTTATGTTAAAATTCACTTCGTTTTCCTGCTGTTTGATGGTCTGTGCTGGTACCTGATTGTTCGTCGGTTCTGGATATTCATAAAAAAATTTACAATGATTCCGACTGGCCACCTCGATCCGTCGTTAACCAATTCGACATTTTCCTTGGGAACACCTAGTCGAAACGAACCTTTTTCTGTATCCTTTTTGGTTTTTATTTTTTCGCAAATGCATTTCTTTATTCCTTGTTTATTTAAATATTCTATAATTTGTTGGCTTTTGACTTCTGGATCGAATCCTGACACAAACAACCATTCTATTTTCGCGGCCACCGAAAGATCGGTTTCTCCTTCTACGGTCCCTTTATTGGGTGCAGGGCGCTTTTCCATCACTCGTTTTTTGGAACCCTTTTTGTTTCCCACGATTTTCCATGGTTCCTGATTTTCTGCATCTTCATTTGTATTTACATTTTGTTGTTTTTCAAAAGTTGGGTTAGGCGAATCATTTTCTTCTTTTTCTTGTTGGCGCACATCTTCTATCTGCATTATTTGGTCTACTACGTCATGTGGTTTTAATCGATTGACCGGCCGATTTCCTCTATTTAGGATTTCGACGTCGTTTGCAGCATTATCGTTTTTGGCGGGTGTTTCGTGGGCGTCGTCTATCGGCGTTGTCAGATTTTGTTCACCGAATTCCCCAGATTCTTGGCTAGCATGATGTTTTTGTAACTTACATTCGTTCTTTGCTTCAACTTTCTTGTTCAACTCGATGATTTTTTCCTCCAATAACGCTTTGTTTTCTTGAAGAAGAGCATTTTTCTCCTTTAATTCTTTCACTAGCTCCTTCAGAAGTTTGACATTTTCACTTTCTTCTCCGTCATCGGCCGAGGTTATGTCGTGCACGAGACACACTAATCGCGTTTGATCTAAGATTCTAACTTTGTTTTTCCAATCTCTATTAGCACATGAATTATGGAAAGCTTTCCCACACTTTATGCACACTAGGTTTTCAAATTTTCTTGCTTTATGGCACTCAAAGTAAATTTTATCTTCGACAGCAATATCGTCGTGTTCACTCGGCGCCATGTTGCCGCGTCTGTCCGAGATGTGTCCATCAACTTCAACGTGCAGAGATCGGTTCTTAAGGAAACTAGCAAGTTATAAGCAGAGAGAGGCTGGCAGTCGGAAGGACGGCAATTTGTTGAACAATTCGTTATGACAAACTCTGTCAAATGCCTTCGAAATATCCAACGCAATCGCTCGAGGCTCTCCGTAGTTCTCAATTGCCCTACTCCATATATGAATGACATAGGCCAATATAACTCATGTGAATCTCTCTTTGCGAAAGCCGTATTGATTATCGCTGATTATTATGTTGTTCTCGAGGTACTTGAGTAGTTGTTGATTGACTACACGTTCCATGAGAGATTATTGGAAGCAACGCAATCGGGCGATAGCTTGAGTGCGTGATTTTCTTGCATTTTCTTTAAATAGGTTGCACTCGAGCGACTTTCCAAGAAGATGGGTAAATCCTCTTTCGGTAAAACAGAAACAAAAAAGTGTGAAAAAAACGGGCGATATTTTCGTTGAAACAATTATTTAACGCGATGGCAGGTATTCCGTCTGGTCCTGATCCCTTTTGCGAATCTAGTTCTTTAAGGATTTTACGAATATCATGGTAATGAAACTTGACTTCTGCCATGGTAGTGTTAATGTTAGATATGATGTGGAGAACCTTGACTTGGGGGACATTGAAGGTGAAGTGCGATGACCATATTTTGGCGAGTATGTTTGCTTTTTTTCCTTGGCTGTAGTCGCCATGATGCCACGTCGTATGCTTCCATTCCCGAGGAGATTACTTGCGTAATCTCTTCGCAGCAGACTGTCGGGTCGTCAATGATAAAGCACACGTCGAGACAAGAAAAATCTAGGTAGAGCTCCCTTAGATCGCCCCACTTTGCTGAATTGTAATGCCAGATTTTGCGAGGCAATGTGGATCTTTCTCTAGAAGTGGCAATACACAAACCGCTGTAATAAGTTTGTGGTCGGAAGTATCTAATGGCGGACCAACTGTAATTGTGTACTGGTCAGGATTGGTGGTTAGAAAAAAATTCTGGAGGGCGGCGAATTCGCCCCTCTCTGAGATTTGAGTTGGTTTGTCTACAAGTTGAGTAGGCCCGCAGCTGATGGCAAATGCTTCAGCTTCTCTTTGTCGGTCTTGTTGTGATGCTTGGGCCAATTGGTGTTGCGGGCACTGAAATCTCCCAGAACGGTTATTTCTGAATTGGGATGATCGACCTGTATTGAGTCAAAAGTGGTAGCTAGTGTTGTAAAAAAGCTTTGGTAGGCTGTATCGCTCGGGGGGCGATAGAAAAAGCATATAAACTTGATTAATCCCTTGGCGGTGAACTTGAGCCACATGACGTCAAGGTTGCTTGGTTCAAGTGTTTCCTCGCGGTGACATGAAAGGTCGTTTCGGACAAAAAGGCATATTCCGAACATATTATGTCTAAATCGAGTGTGTAAGTCGTAACCAGGATAGGGGTAGTTTACTGTTGTTTTTGTAGAACATACTTGGGTTTCTGTAATGGCTAGTATGTGGTTTGTTTGCTTGTAAATGTTGGTGTATCGAATTTATGTTTGTATTTAGGCATGTTGCAGACATCTATTCTAAATTGGTTCGGTATCTTGGCTGTCTGTGAAATGCTGCATGAAGGACTCCCAGGGCCATAAAATATGTCCTAAGCACACTTTTTCCTGGGTAGTGAATAAAATTCAGCCGTCATGTAATGCCCAACGCTCGGGTATGTAACATGTAATGCTCAGTTTTCTCGAAAACGACTGCGAGTGGAATTTAAAATTTTGGCGCGTTTTTAGGCAACACACGATCATTTGTTCTACCTAAGCGATCTAACTTTCGGTTCCTAGTTATGACGCAACATGTGCAACCTTCCAGAATTTTTTCATGGGGAAATTTAAAGAAGCTCGACGCCAGTTCACTCCAGAGAAGACCAGATTGAATGAAATTCGAGATAATCTTGGAATGTTGTTTCAAGTGCAACGAGAAAACATTCGTAGGACAAGAAAGTGTATAGAGGTACAGAGTGTCCATTTCGAAAATCTGCTCAAGGAAACAAGAAGAAGCAGAGCTTTAACATTTTTGACATTCTTGCGGTTAAGTGATTTCCGAAGTTCAGTTTTAAGTACTTTTCATAAATTTAACTTTGAGCTGTTTCTTTTAAGCTACGATTCACCCGGTTATGCAATACACTTCGATTTGAAAAAATAGAATAAATTCTTCTTGACCCCACCCAATTACCGAGTGCTTGTCCGTAAATTAGTTGCATGTTAGCATAAATAAAAACAAATTGTGTTTTATTACAGTATTCTGATTTGTTATTTTAATAACATGATATACAAAATCTTAATTTTTTCGAAAACAGCTAATTTTTTCGAGACAAATGCAGAGTATCTTTTTGTAAGAGAGGATGACCAAAGTATTTAAAAAATCAGTTTTCAGCTCTTTAAAATGAAATCTGTAAAAATTTTGGCCCAACGAGTGTAGTGGCAAGTCCGTTTCTAACTTCCCTTATGATATAAAATATCCACTGTAGAATTATTTTATGAGTTATCATGGCTTACATAAAATATTAAAATTTTATTAAATTATACAAGTCAGTTCAAAGGTTAGCGCCAAAAAAGTAAATCTCTAGGTACCTCCCTCTTTGGGGCTATGTATCTCAGTTAGGGGTATATATCGTACACCATGGTTAAGGGGTACCTTAGAAATTTTTGTCTCTGACAAATTAGGATTATATAATATTGACAGGGTATGCTGAAAATGTTTCGGTTTTGAAAGGTTTAGGTAAAGATAGAATCTTTGGGTGGGAGAAATACTGTTTGTCTTTGAGTAAAAGAAAATGTTTCAAGAATTTTTATTTTCAGCGTTTGTTAATTTTTATAGAGCATTTTTTTTTCAAAATGATGAGTATAACATGTCATAGGCCAGTATTTCAATGGGCTGGTATAGGATCCATTTTTCTTTCCTGTGCGATCACTTCGAAAATTCATCTTTAACCATCTATGAATACTCATGCACATAAGATCGTATTATAACAATTTAATTTATGTTTTGGAATGCATTTGAAAGTATTTGTTGTGATAAATTCATTTTAGTTAATTAAATTCCAGATAACTAGATTTATGTTCAATCATTATATATAAATACCGAGAGGCATGCCAAATGTATTTGCGATAACCTATAATCTGTTAGAAATGACTAGTCGCTTGAGAAAATTTACGTCAATGATGTCTTGCAAAATTCAGTGGATTGCGTCTATTTCTGCATATTATTTATTATTTTATTTAGAATTTTGTTAACATTCTTGAGATATCAAATTATTTATTGTTAAGCATTTTTTATTCACTTCCAGTGTTCTTGTGTTACGCGACTAGTTTATGTTATACATTTGAAATGGTGACGTATATTTCTATTCATGTAAAATGGACGTGTTATTTATATTATTATATCTCAAATGATAAAGAATTACTTCTATAAATAGGCAGGTTTGTAAAAATATATGTATAAGACAGGTGGACACCATAAAAGAAATACGTTAATAATATTTGGCTTTTTATTTCTAGTAATCTGAAACAAGTTCAACTTCGTATACAGAATATGCCTTTTTATTTAAGAATACGATCGGAAAATTACAAATTAAAAAAATTATAAATGAGCCAAGCTCAAAGTTATATTTAATTTAAAAAATTATTCCAAATATTGAATACTATGGTCGACTCAACAAAATTTCAACTTGTAACATGTTATTTTCATTTTTATATATCTCGTTTTCTACTTGGATATTATAGGTCTATATGTTTAATATTATTTATATGTAATATACATAGAAGAAAGTTCGTGTCTTAAAGAAAAATGTATTAATTGTTGAAGCAAAGCAGCCGAGTAATGATAAAATAATTCTTAACTTATAAATAAAGACCAAGATTTTATGCATTTTGCATAAATGTATATGCAATTTTTGCATATTTCAGATGTATTTTTTTGAAGGAGAAATTAATATTTTAAGAACTATTGCATATCCATGCAAGTTTTGGGATTTTTGTGTTATTTTCTTACGTTTTATGGCCCGGCCGCCGCGCCGCACAGTGGAACGAGCTTATGGGAATGGTTGGACATGAGGTTTTTATTTGGTACTTTCAATGCGGAAAAGTTAGGAATGACTTTTATACACCCTAATATTGTATAAAGAGTGACGTCTTAAATTTGAAAAAATTAGTTGATTTACATAACTTAAACCATATAGGGCGACCCAAAAATATGCTTTTTCCACCGTGTTTAACAAAAACATATTTTTAAAATGCCCATAACTTGGCTTAAATATCATCTAATTTTTTCGTTTTAATTTTTTTTTCAATTTTTTATAATAATTTATTATATAGGGTGGCCAACAAAAAGGAGCACTTGACAATTGCTCATTACTTAAAAAAAATTTGTCCAATTTTTATAATTGTAGTCATTTTGGAAAGGCAAAATGCTTAACATATTTAATGTCACAACTGACATTTCATAAATACTTAAGATGGTGAACAAATCTTAATATTAGATTAGGTACCTTTAGGTACACCCTGCAAAATTTCTATGTGAGGCACTGGAGAAATATAAAATTTTGCTCATAAAGCTTTATCTTTCTCAGGTATACTGATGTATCACTTGTAGAGATCAGGTAAGAATTAAGAACTAAGAAAGTGTGTCAAAATTTTTGAGAAAAAAAATGTTTTTTGTTGACATCGTATCTATACTTTTACCTAATTTTTAATTTATTAATACAATTTTGCAAATTTTATATTTTTTTTTGTAGTTAGGCAGCTAAAAATATACATCTATCTTGTTTCCTGAATTCTTAACATCTTGCTTTGGTCTCGATATTAAAACATCTCTCCATGACAACGTAAGTACATGGGTGATCCATGGTCTAGTAGGTTTTTTGTTTAATAATATTTATTTAGTGAATGGAGTTTATAGCTAAGCAATGAAATTATTAAGTTTTTTGCATTACGTATTATGTTAACAACACCCAGGACACCCCTCCCCCCTTCTATCTAGCAAGTTTGACCCTTTACGCATTAAAGTAAAATGTAATAAACCGAAATTAAAAAACAAAAAAATAAGATCAATTGAAGTCAACTTAATTATTATGTATTTTTTGTATTGATTCGTAGTATTTTCCACAAAATCCTTGATTTTTAAAGTACACGCCAAATTAAATCGATATTTTCTTAATAGGTGGCAGCTAGGGGCAGCCGATTTTTTTAGATTATGATAGTAGACATCTTCCTCTATTAGATTTCATAAACAGTTTTGCGGGCGTTCCTGGGCAATTTTTTTATACGACCTTTTATTAAAAAAAAAATCTTAAAAAAAACATTGTATTTTTCATATAGGTGTAAACTAACCAATAATGTAATAAACACTATGAAACTATATAGCAAATATAAAGCCCTATTTACCCTAATACCGTATTAAAAAAAAAACTAATAAAAAACCTATAAAGTTATGTGTTACATATTTTATAACATAGAAGAATTTTTCCATGAATTTTATCAATATAGGAACTTTTTACTTTCACCCTGTATAATAATTGTACGAAAACTTTCAAAAAACTTTTTTAAAACGACTTTAATTTTATGCCCAATGTCCAACAATTAACACAGAGTCGTTCCACCGTGCGCCGCCTGAACGGTGTAGCGCCTGAACACCTGATTTAGATTGGGATTTCCATAAGCCTAACCTAGCTCTATCTAGGATAAAAAAAATCAATTAAAGGAAATTTATTAGATATTCTGAAGATTTCCCTAACTTAAAAATAGTAATTTACGTATCAAGTCCGGAAAATACTGTTTTTTTGGACGAGTAGACAAAATTCTGCGAGTTCAAAAAAACTATTTTCGGACGTGTTGCGTACACTACTTTTCAGCAACCGTGTAGAATAACGAATTAATGAAGCACATTTCTTTATTATTTTTCTTTGTAGAACAAAAAAAAAACTTTCAAAAATCAAAATGTCAACTAATTTCTTGTCAAATAGGTGTCAGTCGTTATTTCGCTGCCATGGTAATGATCAACTGCATTTATCAAAACCATACCTACCAAGATTTTCATACAACAATGATGTGATTCTTCCCGGCCTAGTCCGGGAAGTACGCACTTCCCGGACTAGGCCGAAAAAATGCTACTTTCTCAAAGAAAAAGCGTCCGGGAAGTAGGTACTTCTCGGACGGTTGCCGAAAAAAATATTACAATTCCCCATTTCAATTTGCTAAGTCAAAATAAACAATTATATCATGAAAATAGGAAAGAAGTAAACTCCCAACATAATAAGATTTCAAAAAGAGAAATGCGTCATCGGCGCCTATTATGGCGAATGTAGATGCAAAAAAGCTGAAAAACTGTTTATTTCCCTCGGCTGCTAGGATGCCCGATATGGGCCCAATTTACCAAAATAAGACTAGCTGTCAAGTGGCTACTCCGGTCTTGATATATGATGATATCGTATCTATGGATCAAGATTTGGAAAGACAAGAGAGTGAGAAAATTGAGAAAGAGTTAATTAGAAAAATTGTAAATAAATCAACTACTGAACTAACAGAAAATTATATTCAAAATTTCACAGAAGGCGATTCCTTAGGGTGGTTTCCCCATCTAGGAGATGGCTGGCAATCCTCTAAAAATTTTGCAATAGAACATACGAACATGATAAACTTAAAATTACTAATACAAGAATATAATTTAGATTTATTGGCTCTAAGTGAAACGTGGTTAAAAAGCAGCTATTATTTAAACATACCCTCATATCAGATAGTCTGTAATGACCGTGTAGATGTGAAGGGAGAGATAGCCTTCCTTGTCAAAAATAATATTAAATTTAAAATAATCTTAATTAATAATAATGCACTTCCTGCTAATGTACAAATACAGGCAATTAAAATTTGCAAATCAAGTTTAACAATGATAAATATTTATGGAATTAAAGTAAATCAAGCAATTTTGTGCAATATTTTACGGTCTTTTTCCCACCCTAAAATAATAGTAGGGGATTTTAATGCTCAGCACCCAGTATGGGGTAGTGGCTCTTCTAATAGAAACGGCGCGGCGCGGCGCTGCAAATGCCGCTCCCAACAATATTCATATTTTTAAATCGAACAGTTCCCACATAACAGCGCAGCGCGGCAGCAGCGCAGCACGTCAAAATTCAACGCCTTTGAGAGCGCTCCATGCTGCTTTGACTTTCGTTGCGCTGCCAATTGGATATTAGGAAGCAGCAAACACTGCTGAATCTTGGGCAAATCTCGATATACATCGGTTAGTTGACCGTTGGGAGAGACTTCAGACGTTTGGCGGTGAGCGAGGACTTTGTATACATTTAGATGTTAGTAAATGCAGATGATTTGATGAACGGAAAATGGAAGGCAAAATCGAAAGACTCATTTTATCAGTCAGTGAGAGGCCAGAAATATATGTAAGTAATAAAAATTACAGTAATTCAATAAGGAAAGAAAACATGTGGAGGGAAATAGCGAAGGAAATAAATGAAAGCCGTAAGTATTTATTAAAATATGTATATTTTTGTAAGATAAGAAGTTGTAGGGTCTGATGACATATAGGTTTATAGGTATCTTTGATTTTGCAACAAAAAAAATTGCAATAGAAAGGGGGTGCCTTATAGAGTAGTTTAAGTCAAAAATATTTGCATTTTGGGCATGCCTTAGGTTAGTTTGGGTTAGGCTTTGAATATAAACAGGAAGGAGTACAAAGGGTATTTGCCTATTACAAAAATTGCGACGGAAACGGTCATATTCACGCCCCTAATTATGTCATATCAAAGTCATTTCCACATTTTACTGTCATAATCGCCGGAACGTTGTGCATTTACAAAATCGAAAAATGGTTAGTTGTGCTGCTTGCGGCTGTACCGAAACGATTGAAAATAAAAATTTGGAAACAACATTTCATAGGTAAGTACTCTTTCTTATTAATTAGTTAAACCTAAATACTTTATTTCGATTTTTAATTATGTCACTGTCATTATATCACAATCAACACCATGGGCGTAACAAGGGCGTAACGCGTAACAAATTCAAAATTCCATTTACATATTTTATTATTTTATTATATTGTTTGAATTGTTATTAGAAATGATTATTATTTAGCATGTTGATTAAAATAGTAATCAACTAAAATGATCTGTGTTTTCGCCATTCTTATTTATAATTATTGTACCTACTCAATACATAAAAATCGTTTTATAACGTCGAAGCAATAATTATTATTATTTAGGTTTCCCAAAGGTAGACGCAGAGCTTTTTGGATTAACTTCGTAAAAAAACAGAGTGGATTCCAAAAGCCCACAGTGTCCTTTGTTCCCACCATTTTGCTAAAGAGTGTTTTGATCGAAGTTCTAAATTCAAAGTAAGGTTGTTTCCAACTGCTCTCCCTACAATTGAAGTTGACAGATTGAAATATGTAAGCACTTTTATACCTAATATCTTATGTAGCAAATCTAATAGGTAAGTACCACCAGTTAACACAAGGTTAAAAATTTAACATGTAAAATCTTCTGGTGCATGAAAGGGTGCACCTGCACTTACAGGGTGTCCAAGATAAGGATGAACAGCATGGGGATATTGGAAACCGTAAGAGATACGAGATCGGTTAGATTAGAAAAAAGTTGCGTAATTTAGAGGTCTATAATATGATATTGACAAATTTCCAAAATTCCGCTTATTTCCGAAATTATTCGGAAACATTCGATATCTATCGATATCGTTTTTATTTTTTTCTGAAGTTATTTGAAAAGATATAAAAAAATAAGACACTCTCATTGTCACT
Source organism: Pissodes strobi (assembly GCA_016904865.1). Classification (NCBI taxonomy): domain Eukaryota; kingdom Metazoa; phylum Arthropoda; class Insecta; order Coleoptera; family Curculionidae; genus Pissodes; species Pissodes strobi. The sequence goes on from MU182863.1 coordinate 75,183, forward strand.
TTTATAGCTGCTCTACAAGATAGCGGTAGCAAATTTTCAATGCGACGTTTCGTTTCGAAGTAATCATCATCAACTCTCTGTACGTGATAGCATTTTTAATTATGAATTCAACGATGTATGACTCAACATGTTTTATCTTGATTTTCTTCACAAAAAATGCATTTTACAAAATTTCGAACATTCTGGCTTAGTAGGCGGTGAAAAATTACAACAAAAACATAAAATATTTTAATTTCTGACACTCGAATTTCTTTTGGCATGAATCTTATTGGCATTTTATTGATAAATTTGGTTTCGTCTTATTTTATTTGGAGAACGAGAACTAAAAAAATAAATGATGTTTCATTCATCATTACTTAGTTTTAGTTCTTAACAAATTCGAACCTTTTATGATTTTTACTTAAAATAAATTGAATTATTCACCCTTTTCTTCAAATTGTTTAAGTGATGTTTTTGGGTTTTTAACATATCTTATTTAAAGGCCAATAATGGTTATATTATATCTAGCTAGAAAGCTACGTCGCGAGGCACACGGAGAACTGGAGTGGATATACTACGAGGTGGAGACCCTGGGGCGAAAGGCGAAATGTAGGTAGACCGCAGCAAAGATGGTACGACGACCTGAAGAGATTCGCTGGACTCAACTGGTACCAGGTCGCCCAAAACAGAGAAAGATGGTCCAATATGAGAGAGGCCTATATCCAGTGGATAGACCAAGGCTGAGAGAGAGAGCTAGAAAGCTAGATCAAAATTGATGTGTTTACTGCATATGACACGATCAGATCTGTTTATTTCACGTTGACTGCAATAAACGCTCTTTATTCACACCTTGCATAAAATATGTTTTCTACAATCGAGAATTTAATAAAAATTATCTAATTATGTAGTGTGAAACTGATGTTCATTTAATACTTTTTAGGGTACCAAAAAACCGGGAACCCATCAACTACTCGGCTTAGTATTTTTTCACTTGTATTTCATTGCTTTCTGAATTTAATTTTTATTTTTTAAAAAAATGTGCACTTTTATAATATTAAGAGTTGAAAACTTTTTGGAACAAAAGTAATATATGGAAATATTTAGTACGCCATAATAAACGATAAATAACTTTCACGTATTAAGCAGGCATTGAAAACTTTAAAATTATCATATCCGTCATATACCTACGAGGGGTAGATCGCTGCCCAATACACTAAATTGCCTTGGACGTCAAAAATGCCTTGAATTGCCTCGAAAATTCCTCAAAATGCCTCGAAATTGCCTCGAAATGGCACGAATTGCCTCGAAATAGCACACATTCCCTCGAAATGCCTCAAACTTCCTCGAATTGCCTCAAATTTCCTCGATTTGTTTTGAAATACCTCGAAATGCCTTCTAATACTTTTTCAAAATAAAAATTTCGAATTGCAGTACCTCAAAAATAATTGAATTGACATGCAATACAAAAAGTATCTAAGTATAATGTATAAAATGTAATAATAGGATTAATAGGTATCAAGGGCGTATATAAGGAGGGTCAGGGGGGGCCTTGGCCCCTCCCTGGAAATTCACATAAATAATGTATAGATAAGAGTTGTGTTTTGTAAAACAAATTTTTTACTATAGAATTTTTTGTGACAATAATTTGCCCCCCCACTCTCCTGGAAAATATTTTATATACGCCCTTGATAGGTATATTGAGCGGAGTGACGTGTTCAATTTACTGTATTTTGTACGCCGTTCTTTTAAGCGTTTTTTTTGGGAAACTTTATAGGTACTCCCATTGTTCTAAAATGTTCTCGGATATACCGGGTGATAATGAGATTATTTCACAGCGTTTCATTCCTTTACGGTTTGTGATATTTTTATAAAGATTGGTACATTAATGTAGTATAATATGAAGCTTATTTTTGATATGACAAAAGAAGGAGCGACGTTTCCGGTTTAGCCGGAAGTGATAATGACCAGGAATTTTTTAAAAACAAATAAAATAAATAGTGTTAGTAAAAATGTAATTTAATTTCGAACAAAACATAGAAATAACATAGGCATAGGAGTGTTCCATTAAAACATAAATGTGAGAAAATGGATTCTACAAAAGATACTACGAGAAAAAAAGGACTACGCCACTCAATTCTACAAAAATATCTAGACACAAAAATTTAAAACGATCTATCTTAATAGCCGAGTGCTAGCGGTGTGTTAAAATTGCAAATAACTACAACCCCCATGTAGTTAAGAAACAAATCAAGATAGCCATAATCTATTAGCGTCGAGATTAGCGTTAATTAATTTGTCTTAAGTAATAAGACTCGTAATAAGATAAATCAAATTAAAAAAATGCGTTTCCCTGTACACCGAGCTGTACACAGAGATTCGTTGGTAAAACAATCTCCCTCGCTATTTCCTGGTTGGTTCTTCTAAAACCACACTAGTTCAGCAATTTACCCTGAGTCCTTTTTTTGGACAATTTATATATTTTGGAAATAGTCAAAACGTCACTTCTTTTTCTTCGAAAAGGACCAGTTCCGATTAAATCTATTGGACCGTATAATATGTACATTGTTTCTACTTCAGCTATATCATTATTTTTAGGCCACAGATACGAATTTAATTCTTGTTTCAAGAATTTCAAAACAAATTTATCATTATTTGTTTTATTCAGTGTACGTCCTATAAACCATGCTTCATCGTAAGAGACGGCGTAATATTTTTCTGGTACTACTTCTATAGTATTCTCACCTACTGAGGACGTAGGCTCCGTTTTTTCATCCTCGATTTCATTTAAAGATGAAAATGATTCTGTGTCTGTAGAATGGTGGGTAGACATTTCACCATTTTCATCATCAGACTCACTTTCTATAAAAGTTTCTGTTGGCCTTTTTCTTTTTAATCTTAATTTTCTAACTGCCGATGGTGTATCAGCTAAAGGAATTTGATTTTTTTTTGCACTATAAATCGTCTTAGTCTATCCGGACTAATTTTCCCAGAACCTTCAAATAACATCCAGCAATATGCTGATTTGTTTGCGACAATCGATTTGTTACTAGAAAGATTTATGTTTAAGTATGGGCTGTTTTCCGACGTATCGCGGTACGTGATGAATAGTCTTTTAAATCAATTTCTTCATAATTCTGATCGTTGGATACTCCTTCCAACGAGCCTTCCAATAAGACATCGTTCCTTATAAATACATTTGTTGGGTCATTGAATTTGTTCAGTAAAGTTCATTTCGTCATTTGACTTTTCTTGGACATTTTGCATATCTAAAATGTTGCAAACATTTTGGTCTACAGACATCCCCAATTTTACCGCATCTTGATGAGCACGTTCCTTGGCATTAGCAATTATCTCTTCTATATCAATTCGCAAAAGGTCATCGTTATTTAATTTCTTTCCTTGTTCAGTTCTTGTTTTTTCTCTTGGGAAAATAAAGTCTTTAAGGTCATTTATGGCAGAATTAATAAATGATATTCGATCAACGCGGTCTATAAAATCTTTGATGCTAAAATTAACAGCAGTTGAGAAAGTTGTTGTTAAAGACCGAGTAGCTCTGAAAAGACCTTCGCAAGTTTGGCTACTGAATAGCCAGACACAAAACATTTCGGGATGTAAATAGTCCTTTGTTTGAAATTATTTTATTAATTTAACTAACATATGGCCATTTAGTTCGATACAAGTATAGCTATTTATCGTAATGAAATTGTCTTGTAAATTATAATCTGTATATTCTTTTATCCAGTTAAGCCAAATGCGAAGAAGAAAGATCGAATACCACATTTCATACACCCGATCGGATATATTTTCATCTCTATTAATGAGAGAAGAGATCATATAATTCATAATTGTCAGATACTTTTTGTAGCATCAGAGCCTGGAATATTATCTAATAAATGTATCACTTTTTTCTCACTTATTTTTTTTGCTGCCATGTACTTCATTTTATCTTCCGCAATAAGATCAGACTCAGTTAATAAATGTTTATCCTTAATTTTAATTTCCAAAAGTTTGTGAAGATGATCTACATCAGCAAAAAGTTTCCCATTGGCAAACACACTCCAGGCTTAAGAAACCTCGTCTTTAGTCTTGTCAAATTATGGATTTGATCTTGAACAAAGCAATAATCATTTCCATTGAGATCAAGATGAAGCCATTATTCATTTTTCTGATGTGGAAATGATGATTCAATCTTCATGGCTTTAAGAAGACGAATGTCACCATCTGAAGAAAAGCCAAGAATTTTTATGTCAAATTTAGAGGCTTCACTAATCATATTTTGCCACCTCATAGAGACGTCTTTATTGTTGAATTTATTGTGAGTACAGAACATTGAGACACAAAATGAAGGAGCATTTTGACTTAATGGCTGAGCCATTACTACGTAAGCATAATCAGCTTTCTTTCCATTTTCAAAATATGACTCAATATCCTTTGCTGATTTTGCAATATAATGATCGTTGGATACTCCTTCCAACGAACCTATTTTTAAGTGGCAATGCAAATCCCATAATTTTGTTGGTTTTCTGATCGTACTCAATTCTTCCTGTTATTCTCGTAGCATCTTCAGATATCCATACTACTTTTGGCAAATCTCTTTGTTGAAGAAAACTGTTCAGGCACACAAACTTAAATTTACCTTGTTCAATATTCTCTAAATTTTTAGCTCTAAAACGCTTTAATGTCGACACCGATGGTAAGATCCCATTCATATTTGCATGCAATGTTTCATATAGTACATTTCCTCCACAGTAAAATAAGTATAAGGCAATTTTTTTTCAAATCATTGTCAAAGGAGTTTCTTTCGCCAGGACCTTGCTATTAATTGCTGCAATTTGAAGCAGAATTTGGAGAAAATTGTTTGTGCTCATTTCTTTATTTTGACTATCACAAGTAAATTCACATACAGTATTATGCATATTCTTTTCCATGACAGAATTTATCTGTTGCATCACAGGTAAGAAGTTGGTAATAAGAGATTGATTTTTTTGTAGTTTTTCTCTTTTCCTACGACCTCTATCTGAACGGCTATATTTAAGGGACAACCATTTTAAGTTTTTTTTTGTGTGCGTATATTAGCTGCCTTTAAATGCACAGTTTTTATATCTGAGGCAGCAGGAAGTATGCTCTTCTCTATATTCGATTGAAGAGCAATCGCTGACGAAGGCTTTGCGTCGTTTGAATCCGTATGACCCACTAAGTGAAAGTCTCGGTGAAAGTTTTCACCGAGGTTTTCACTTATACTTTGGGGAACACTCATATTAGTGACCATAGTTAGAGAGTCGATCGAGGGGTCAGCTACGGATAGTGACTCGGATATAGATAATGAAATGGGCAATGGTTGAATTGGTAGAAAATTTTTAAATTTTATACTTTGTAAAATATTTACATTGGACGGTTTGGTACTATTATTAGCTGATGTCGAGGCTGTTGTAGAAACGGGTGTAGAAAGGAGCATGCTAAATTTGTCATCAAATACCTACTACGATTTCAACTAACCTATTCTGCCACTTGCGATTTGACAGTTAGCAAAATAGCAAATTCATATTATTGGAAACATGGAAACCACCGAACGAACGAGAGAACACAGGTAGCGTCATCTTTGGAGCAGACGTAATAATATTTTTTCCTGTATTTTCCTAAGCGTCAAAAAGAAGCATTTTCGTAACGCAGGGCATTTTTACAATGTTACCGTTATTTCCGTGTACAAATAACAAGAAAATAACAAACCTCGTAACAAACGCTAAACTGAAAATAGCACTCGTGCATTTTTGCAACTTGTATTCGTGCACAATTTTTTCTGAAAACCATTTGTAATTTTCATTACATTATTTGTTTAAACACACATAAAGTTAAAACTCAGTGTTCATAGAACTAAAATATATTTACAATCGAGGTATTGACGCTTAAAAAAATATCTTAAAATTCCTCAACAATGCCTTAACGTGCCTTAAGAATACCTCGAATTGCCTCGAAATTCATCATATTACCTCAAATTGCCTCGAAATTCATCATATTGCCTTAAATTGTCTCGAATTTCCTTTGGTCTGTACACCAAATTGCCTCAGCGATCTACCCCTCGTATACCTAATTTAATTTCTATTTGGATAAAATGCAGAGTTAATCAATTAAATAAATTCTGTACATGAGGTACCTAATATTTTGTCAAAAAGTACATATTATACATTTTTCAATTTAAACGCAGAAGAATCCGTGTTTATAGCTCATACTTGCAATGTGGTTTCTATAATATACCTACCTACCTAAGTGTTGGAATACCTAAAATGTTTGTTTTTCTTATTGTAATGTGTATGACAAACCTTATTGTTGTTTTTAAGTTTATTTAGTGATAACTAATTCAATCGGTCATTTCGAAAAAGAGCTCTAAGTCCATATTTGGGCTAAAATGGGATTTCGTCGCCCCATAATGGTTTTTGCATTAAAATTTATCCGTCCACGCGAAAAAAAGAGTATTTGTAGTATTATTTTTAATGCAAAAATCATCATGAGGTAGCGAAATGTCATTTTAGCCTAAATATGGACTTACCTTGTTTTCAAAATGACCGATTCAATTATATTTTGTGTTAAAAAATAAATAATTTATATAATTTTGTTGCTTATTTTTAAGGCCTGAATAATATTGTCCAAATACACATGAAAAAAATGTGGTTGTAAAGCACGATTGTAAATTCCTTTGGGAAATTAATTTCCCACCCCAAATTTTTAATTTTTTAAGTTCCACAATAGATAAACTAAACTGATAAATCACAATTCTTTAATTTTATTAGCTTGGACCCAAATTGCCTTTTGCTCTATAAAGGTTTTAAATTTTTTTTATTTATTAGTTTTCGCCCTTTTAAACTTGTGCACGCCACTGACAAACCGGAAACCGTCGGCGGCCATATTTAAGCCCCTGCCTGGTCCCATAAAAATAACGTTATGCTCCTTCCTGTCAATTTTATATTCAAAGGGGTTAGGTCTTGTTGGTTGCTCCCCACGGAGGGAGCGAAGCGCCATGCGTGAAGTGAAAGATTAGTGGAATGGCCTGACCAATCAGGCGATCTTTATTGAAACTCGTGCACCATTTTTTACTAATGAATTTTGATAACGAAACTACAGAAATGTCTCAAGCATAAATATGGCAACAATGGGTCCTCTGAAAATTGAAGTGAGGCTTTTTTCGGCTCAAATGTGGTGCATCCAAAAATTGTTTTGATTTAAACTGTAAGATACCCCCATTGTAGTATAATTTTTGTTTTTTTGGAAAATCGGAGGTACCTATATATCACCAGACCCGAAGTTGTAATTATAATATACAGGTTTGTTCAAGCTTCTGTATGAATTATGTTTTTGAAAAACGCTGAAACACGGAAATTGGTTTAAATTGTTGTTTGTCTATATATAGTAGGTAAGGCATACGATCCAAAAACATGATTAAACACCCTCGTGAACTTAGCTTGTTGCCAAGGCACGCTTCCCTCTGAGTAAATATATTCTTTAAATTTATCCCGAATTAATAAAGCATGAGCAGAATATCTACCGCCTACATGTTGCAGATTTTAAAAAATTGGTGATTTCTGCTACTGTTCTGTTGTAAAATGTTTCGCAACCGCAACGCTGCTGCTGCTGCTGCTGCTGCTGCTGCTGCTGCTGCTGCACTGCTAGTGGGAATGCCAAAAAGGTTTTTGCATCGCGGCGGCGCTATGAAGTGCTGCTGCTGCGTTGCTGCGGTGCTGCTATGTGGGAATTGTCCTTTATGTATAATCTACTGGCGCAACTTAATTTAGTTATTTTGAATAATCGATGTGTATGTAGATTGTCTTCTCGTAATCAAAACAAGTCAGTTCCTGACTTAACCATGCCTTCTCCCAGGCTAAGAACTACCAGCAACTGGACAGTAATGGAGGACTGTGGAAATAGTGACCACTTTCCAATTATAATAGAAATAGGATTTATAAATGTAAGCTCGAAGAAAAAGTACAGAAACAGAAGAAATCTAAAGGAAGCGGATTGGCAAGCTTATCAAGATACAGTTTTGATTGGGCTTAGAGACATTGAAGTGTTAAATTATGATAGTTTTAAAAGATTAATTCATACAGCTGCGGAGAAGCCATACTTAGGGAATAATAAGGAATAATCTCGTAGTCCTTCATGGTCGGACGCAGAATGTAATAATCTTATAAGTCAAATGAAACAACCTCTTAGAGATTTTAAAAACAATTATACCATGAAACCCTTTATCGATTTAAAAAAATTACCAAAAAACACTAAATCAGAAAAAAAGAGTAAGTTTCAACATGTTTTGTCCGAAATTGAATAGAAACACTCTAATAAATAGAATATGGAGAAGATTTAATGAAACTGAAACCTCTAATCAGGAAAACATCCTACCCTACGAAGAGGTGGCT
>MU182863.1:88566-110761 GCA_016904865.1 Pissodes strobi
TAGAAATTTTCCCGAAATTGTTTTCAGAATTAAACTTTAAAATTTCTCCAACAAAATCGGATCGGCGGGTATGATGTTTCAACTCAGTAAGTATGTAACCCCGACATTAGACCTGACATGGGAAATTAAGGTCATACCGCACCGTGGGTTAGGGAATATAAATATCTTGGGATGATGATAACGAACACCCTTAACCGGAATCAGCAAGTTGAAAAGATGTGCAACAATTCAACAATGGCAATTAACAGTAAGAAATCAATAGCTTGAGTATGGTGGAGAGCAGATGCAAAAACTCTTTTAAATATCTTTTAAATGTCTACAGAGGAATCGTAAGATCTCATCTGGAGTATGGCTGTCAAGAATTAAATCCAACGTCAAATAAAATAATGAAAAATTGGATAGGATCCAATTTCAAGCTCTTCGAATTGCGATAGGCTGTATGAAATCGACGTCCACCAATATGTTACTTGCTGAGTGTGGGGAAACATCATTGGAATTCCGAAGATTATGGTTGACAAAAAAAATTATACTTAAAAACGTCCATCTTGAAAATAACATTATAATTGAATGTATTAAGGACTTAATGAAATTAAATAAAAATAGGGGATAGTTTGCATGTAGGAAGTTGCCTTAGCAACAAATTGGTCAAGTAGCCATGGAACAAATTAGTCAATTTCTGAAGCACGACACCCTGCCATGTTTTGAATCACCCAAATGGAATCAATACCAATTGTCCGAATAAAACTTAAGAAACAGGAATAATTTGTTAGACTGGAATTTAAGGATTTTAAGGATTATTATTTGAAAAATTATGTAGAATTTTATACTGATGGGTCCGATGACAGGACACAGCAGAAAGCAGGTTTCTAGGTGTACTGCCCAAATCTAGAATATAGCTTTTCGTCAACGCTACCAAGGCAAATATGTACTGCTGAAATTGTGGCAATACACAAGGCAGCGAGCGTATGCTTAGAAAAGAATGTTGGGAGAACAGTAATATTCAGTGACTCTCAAAGTGCAATTAAGGAAATTGAAGGGAATGGAAACCAAATAACCCACCTCTTTAAAATACTATTTTATTAGACCTTGTACCTTTCATTTTTGAGACACCCTATATATGTATATATTTTGAGACACCCTTTATACATGTTAAAGATAAATCAAGTCATAAATTGAAGTCGAGTTTTTGCGAGGTTTTTTGGAGGAGATCCGAAAGGTATTGCTCGTGAACGGAAAATAGAGAGTCAGAAGCCAGCGGTGTATACGATTTATTTTGGTGAATTGTTTTGCTTCTGTGTTGCAATATGTCATTACAAGTCGGTAAAATGAAACTTATAATATTGTTATTACCATAATTTGTACCATTATATATTTTATACTGATTGATAATTCATATTTGATGGTATAAGGTGTGTATATATTTTGATATTGTTATTAACATAATCTGCATAAATATTTCTCCTATTTTCATGGATAATTCATTCCTATTTGATGGCATAACATATGTATATATTTTGATATTACTATTAACATAATTTGCACAAGTATCTTTATTTTATTCTCATTGATAATAATTCATATTTGATGGCACAATATGTGTATATATATTTTGATATTGTTATAAACATGATTTGCACAAATATTTCATTTATTGTCATGGATAATTTATATTTGTGGTATAACATGTGTATATATTTAATGAAATCGTTTTATGCTGTGACTAACATTGCTTTTTCGGTCTGTCTTTTCGTGCTGGAATTTTAGTTTTAGTATGACTGTGATTGTAATGTAAGTAAGGGACTTGATGAATCTACTAACATTTTCCTCCCCTGACTGAGCGAATATCCTAGCTATAAAGCGTGAGCTTGCGAGCAAAGCACCCTAAGTCGTTCTTTTAACAAATGTTATATTTTTAATGATATGCTTTTGTATGAAACCTATGTGAAATTTAAATTAACATTAATTTGTAACCTTGATTTTGACTTGATGCCAATTGCTTATAAGCACCCGAAATGATAAAAGATCTGTAGCCTGTGCACAATTACACAGAATAAAACCATATATTCGGAATTGAAATATACTATATCGAAATGACTATTAGTAATAAGCAACAGTAAAGGTATAAGTTATTTGAATCGTTCTTCCGTATCCTATAATCTTACAGCCTACAAGAGAAATACTATTCAATCACAAAAGTGTTTAAGTACATAATATAATCAATCGCTAAGCGATGACGAGGGAAATATATATTAATCGGCCTGCAGGTCTTACTAGAGATATTGGCTCAATTTGCAACTGTAGCTGAGTAGCCTCCCGTATGGGACCTCAGTACCTGCTGGCGACGTCTGGCTAACTAATACTAAACTCTTCAGTTTTGAATGTATTGTAGTACTGTCACAAGTGTGGAACGACAAATTGCGGTGCGTGAGACAGTAATTTAATTAATTGTTATACTAATAAAGGTTGTACAGCATAACTCGGTTTAGGAATTGGGATCGAGGTTTTCTCTGCCATGCTCTTTTCCCTCGTGAATTCCAGGCGGAGTATGGCACGCTTTTCTTTAATAAATTAGACAGGCGTATTAGGAATATGTGGTTTAATTTACATGACGCACCTTTCCCTCAAATTTCCCTAATAGTGTTTAGTCGAAGCGCAATCCGAATAACTAAAAAATTGTGTAAGATATAATAGTAACACAACGTAGGTATTGATTTTCTTTTTAATCTATTTTGACGATCATTGGCAAAATAAAGACAAAGCACAACTTATCTCAGTCAACTATGTTGAACAGACCCGGGTGGGTTATACTACAAGGCTAATGAAAATAATGACAAAATACAACTGTGTTGAATTCCTGCCCACTCTGGAATAAAAGGGAATGAAACAGCGGATAATTTGGCCAATGTGGGAAGAATTTTGAATGTTCCATACAATATTACATAAGATGCAAATTAATTTATATCAATAATAAAATTTAATCATTTAGAAAAGTGCAGTCAGACTTGACTCAATACAACTACAAGGAAGGGTCAGAGATATACAAATTTGGAAAGTAAATTCCCTAATAAGACTTGGTACGAGGACTTAAAGTATGTAGATAACGACTATAATTAGAATGAGAACGGGTCATTGTATGTATCCTCAGCATCTTCACTGGCTGGGAATCCGAGTTTCTCCGGACTGTGAAAGTGGTGAGTAGGGTAGTTTATCACATGTAATGATGGCATGTAAGAATAGACAATCTCTATCTATATGACTGTTGGTCAGAGATAACGTCCCCACCCCAATTTCTCTTATTTCGTTGTTGTATAGACCAAAAATTACCACTGTTAGAACTATAATAAAATTTTTAAGATTAAATAACATAAAACTTTAACCTTATAATATATTTGAGGGTATCCCTACTTCTTGAACCAATCTCTTGATCCGAAGTAGTATTTCAATGTCTTTAGTTCCTCCACTGCTTGGGAGCGAAAAGAGTGACATCCTTTGTTGTGCTATCTGTCATACTAACATTATCTTAACCGTATACCACACATAATAAGGACAGGGGTCCTACTCCAAAGCGATTTAGTTTGCAGTCCGAATAGTTATATAACTCGGTCTGGTTAAATACCTATGGTACAGGCCAAAACAGAAAAAATCAATCTGACACAAGGTAACCCTTGATCTATCAAAAATTAGGTTTATAACTGAGGCATTAACTGCTTTATTGAAGTTTGCATTTTATAGCAAACATTAAAGTTATCTATGTTATAAGAGCAATATATCCCAATCTATGTATATTATTATTTGTGCTAAGTGCTAGTCCAGTAGTATACAGCTTAGTACAGCTATCGTTAGTTGTTGATTTAGTGACTATAAAAATTGTGATCCTGATCCTGCTTCCTAAACTTTTAATAAGGGTTCTCCAATGGATCGTTCACATTTCTATCAACAAACTTATTTTAGCACTACATTGCTCGCTTATAGTAACTGCTTAATTGCCGCATACTTCTAGTTAACTCAACGAAGTTATATATAATCAATCGATTCAATATTACCCCAATTTGCATTAGCGTTTTAACATAAATATCTGATGAACCTAAATACGATTTATTAACAATTACTCAAGAACATAATGAAGGTAATCATGTATAATTTTTTCGTTTTTTAAACTCTTGACCAGCCCGTGGCATTCAACCTTAAACTTGATAAACAGATACAAGGATATTTACACCCAACTATGCGATTAAAAAATTATACATTGCATATGTAACATGTAACACCAAATTAATGGATTCGAGCAATGTTTGCCAAAACGATTTAACATTTTGGTTAAAAACTGAAGTCTGTAGTGTGTAAAAAGTTCTAAAAATAAAGTGGCAATTGCAACTTTAACAAGTTAATGTCGGGTGTTTCGTAGGATTGGGCTTGTTGAAATCGTTCGGTAAATATCGAAAATTGGCAATTATATGAAAAGCTGAAATAATTTGATAAAAAAAACTGTACGATACGGTTGGTATTTATTTTTAACCGTTATTTTAAGAATCGTGGGCAACGTGCTTATAATATAATAAATAACGTGAAAAATAACGCAGATAACACCAGAGAATTCTGCAAATACGGTGTTTCCATTAGGTTAATAGCATAATATGTATATAGTATACGCGAAAACTATCTTTGGTAAAAAATTCCGTGCACCACGGCGTAAGTTAAGAACCCAGATTCCTTATATTAATCGTTAGCAATCCTGTTAATTGCAATAATTTTTTGAACTACTTCTAGCAAATAGGTCTATGGACATAAATAAGAATTAACTCTACGTCTCTTCTTGAGTGCAACGCAACGGTAACAACTGGTTCATGTCTTTTCGATCTCTGACATTAATATGTATATATCCATCTTTTGTCACCAGTTATGGTGTTATAAAAAGCTTTAGATCTATCCTCATCATATTTATTTTAAGAATGCCCTTAAATAGTTGCATATGGTGCTTTGTTGTTTCTGCATGAGCTTCTGATAAATTATCGGAGATCTAAAAGCAACAACATTCCATTGCGTTGCGTAAAATAGTTTTAATTACTTTGTTGATTATTCGGTTGTCGTATTTACGCGTCTCTGGAACCACTGGAATCGCAGCTACATTTTTATATGTCACCATTACTCAAAGAAAGGCAATCGAACTTCATATACTGTGTGTTATCAAAAGTCGTTCTACAAACGCATTGAGATATTTTAAAATCTTAGATTTTAGTTCAGACATTTCATATGCTAAATGCATGCAATGACAAGTAAACTTCAAAATTTACGAGAACTCAGCTTTATACATTGTGTTGCATTTAAGCCCACTCTGCAGGCTCCTCAAGGTTGTATATTATCTCCTACACTATTCCTGCTCTATATCAGTGATCTCTTAAACAGGACCAGCTTTGCAGGCAAAGTCTTATATCCTCATTTATGTCGAGGACTTCAATGACCGCTGCACGTTCTCAACGCGAGCGAGAACTGCCATCAATGAGGATATGAACGCCATCGTGGAATGGGGTGAGGAAACCCAGGTATAGTTTAACGTAGGACAAACTCAAACGGCTGCCTTCTCAAAAAAGCAAACACTGACATATGAATGACAGGACAAACACTATCTCTGGCCTCATCAATGAGCTTGCTGTGCATCAACGTAGAAGATAACATGTCTTGGTGTAATCGCGTAACCATAATCGCCAAGGCTGCAGCACAAAAGCTCCTACTCTATAGATCAAAACAGTTGTATACACCTCATCAGCTCTTACTGCTCTATAAGGCCCAGATAAGACCATCTTTGGAATACTGTTCCCATGTGTGGAGCTCGGCACCCAAACACTTGCTTGCTCAAGAGATTAGATTCCATATAGAGGAAAGCAGTCCGTGTTGTGGATGACCCAGAGTTCACTAAATAGCCTCGAACATCGAAGAAGAGTGGCGGACCTATCTCTTTATTATCGATGCTACTACGGAAGATGTTCGAACGAGCTGTCACTTATGATTCCGTCCACAGTTGTGCCAAACAGAAACACCCGACAGGCACAAGCAGCTCATCAACATACGATTCAGTTGTAAACACCAATGATGACAAATGCTAGCTCTCCCAACTTATGCGATATTTGTTATAGAGGGACGAATTTGCGCTCTCCTGGATCTTTTTTTAAACACAAATCCTGACCAGTACACAATTACAGTTAGCCCGCTATTAAGTACTTCGGACCACAAACTTATTACGACGGTTTGTGAACTGCAACTCCTATAGAAATATCCGCAATTGCCTCGTAAAATCTGGTATTACAGTCATACAAACTGGAACGATCTAAGAGAATTCTACATAGATTTTCCTTGGCTCGACGTCTGCTTTGGCACTAACGATCCGTCAGTCGGCTGCGAAGAGATTACTCAAGTAATCTCAGGAATATAAGCATATATCTCAAATTCCACCAAGTTACCGTCAAACGGAGAGCCCTGATACGACAAAAAAGCGAAAGAGCTGTAGGCAGGAAACAGCAACCCTGCAAGTACTGGCAGCAAAACCAGACTAAAATCGCTAAAATTCGCAATAATTTTGCCGAAGCGAGAAACGAATGCATGTGTGATTGACGAAACTAAGGACAAACACAATCAAAGGATCAGAAATTAACTTTTGCAATCGCCCAGTGGCTCCAGGAATTTGTTGTGGCAAATACAGTAAGTAATAACTTTACAAAAACTCTGTCCCACCTTTGACAGACGAACGCGGCAACACGGCGACTACAGCCAAAGAAAAGCAAACATGCGCGAACATCAACACTACCATGACAGAAGGTAAGTTTCATCACCGTGATATTCGTAACATCCTCAAAGAACTAGATACGCAAAAGACATCAGGACCGGACGGACCTGCCATTGCGTTAAAGAACTGCTTCAAAGAACTAACACTCTTTTTCTAGACTTTTTTCCCTGTCTTACCGAAAAGGGATTACCTATCTCCTTGGAAAGTGGTTGCACTGGAACCAAAAAAAGGCAAGAAAACCACGGCAAACTATCGCCCAATTGCCTTGCTTCCAATAATCTCCAAAGTCATGGAAATTGCAGTCAATCAGCAACTACTCAAATACCTCGAGATCAACAGATTAATTAGCGATAACCAATACGGCTTTCGCAAAGAGAGATCGATAGGAGATATATTGATGGGCCTATATCACTCATATATGGAGTAGGGCAATTAAGAACTACGGACAATCTCTAGCGATTGCGTTGGATATTTCGAAGGCATTCGACAGTGGTTGGCATGACGGATTGCTCAACAAACTGCCATCTTTCAGACTGCAAGCCTATCTCTGCTGTATACACCGCAGCCGCTGCTCTTGCTCTACAAAGCGCAAATAAGACCGTGCTTAGGATATTGCTCACACATCTGGGGTGCCGCACCAAAGCACACCCTAAAGCTGATTCAGAAGAGAGCTGAGCCTCTCATCTGCGAACCGGAGTTGACCTGAGATCTGAATAGTCTGGAACACCGCAGACATGTGGCCGAGATAATCCTATTTTACAGATATTCTCACGGCAGATGTTCCCAGGATTTTGCCCGCCTCATCCCATCCCCAGCTCGCCTGTCAGAGAATCGCGACATACGGAAAGAGCGCACTCGTTTGTTGCATAACTAGAAACACCTAGAACGTCGCTTTACAAGGACCCCTTTGTCTGGCGCACTGAATCGCTATGGAACTCACTCCCACGACATCTGTTTCCACCAAATTACGACCTACAGCTATTCAAGAACCGTGTCAATCAACATCTCCGCACACACACACACCGCTCGTCGAGTGCCATAGGATCTTCCTCTAGTGTGTGTGTCATTGCCATAAAAAAAGAAAAAGTCCTCCGTCTATTCGGATACATTTTCCAATTCTTTTACGATTCTGTTTAGCTACCTGTGTTAGTTCCGGGATGCTGATTTGTTGACAGGCTTGCCTGATTCTGGCACAAAATTCATCTAGATTTCTGGACCTTGTTTTATAAGCTTCATCTTTTAACATTCTACCCAAATAAAAATCAAGGGGTGTAATATCGGGAGACCTCGGAGGCCACACTTCTAAAGAACTGTTTTTCCCTATTCAGCGCATTGGAAATTTTTGATTCATCTATTGACGAACAATTCTTGAACTGTGCAAATAGAGATCCTATAAGAGGAAGATTTTCAATTTTATACCAAAATTCCATATCGAAGAACTTAACTAAGTGATCAGCATTCACTCATTGATTAAAGAAAGAAGCACCTATTATTGGGTCGCCTAAAATCCCCATACCAGACATTGACTCTCTGGGAATATGGGTGAGGATTATGTCTAGCCCAGTATCTACGGATTTGGGATAATACAAGCATATTAGTGGTGACTGTAGCCTCATTAAAAATTTTCTTCGGCTCAATCACAATAGTCTATATGTATAAGACTTCGATTGGTAGGGCATGATCTTGTGACAAAATAAAGAGTCCTAAAACAAGAAAAGTTTCTTACATATAGTGGTGTACTCTCACGGAAGATGAATTTTGTGAGTTGTTAACTACTTCCTGGGACCAGTATGTTTCTGAGACACGTTTTTTCTTAATGGAAAATTCCACAAACAGAACATATGATAGTTGGACCGATTTTCACCGGAGATCTTTACAGGAGTTTGTTAGGAACGGAAATTGCACCTCAGATAAAACAAATTGTATTAGAGTTTGAAAGTCGTAAAGTGGTATTTCAACAAGTCATCCCCATTTCTAATGCATGGCTAGAGAGTTTCTCAATGCGAACTATCCTAGGCGACCACCAATATCTCCAAATCTTACACCCTTAGACTTTTCATTTGGATATATCTTAAGCCAAAGATCTACGCCACGGAATGCCAAACAATAGAGGAGTTGGAACGCAGAAAAAGAGAATGATGTGAAGAAATAAATGAACAGACTTTCATCAACGTCTTTCTTCTTATATTATATTTGTTGTGAGAATCAATTTTGTTGCATCTGCAGCTTGTTGTGTTACATTCTTAACACGAAATGCGATTCGAACTTGTTTCTTTTCCAGTTGTCAAAAGGTAATATATTTAATATTATCAGCTGTATTAATGATTATTATAATGGTTATTGTTAAACATAAATTGGTTTCTATATGCTAAATAATAAAATATATAATTTAATGTTATTAATATTCTTAAGAGATGTAGTTTTTTAATGCGGTAAATTATTAATTTTGTTATTAATTAATTAATCTAAATCGCTAACTAACATGATTAACTAGCTAGTTAATCCACTACTGAATGGGAATATGATCCCCGTTATAAAAAACGTGTTTACATTCAGAGCCTAAAAGGCAAGGTATCGAGCTGAAATTTGATACATAGAACTAAAACTAAAGAAGAATTTTGAATTTTGCATCTATTTTTAATCAATTATTGGCAGTGTTGAAATTAAAACTACAAATGTAACATCGCCATTAAATGCAAAATTCAACATTAAATTTCACGCCTTTGTGCAAAATTTCGCGTTTTTAGCAGCAACTGTTTTGCTTTAGAAACAGTAGTCTTCCGCCTTAAAGGATTAGGCCTGCTCACTGGCATTCGAAGTGCAAAAGACGCCAGCGGCCTTCTCTTTTGCTTTTTCTATGGATCGATTCGGCTTTGTCTACACATAAATATTCTTGAATAACATGAAACCAAATAAAATGGTCGCGGATAAATAGATGATGTATGGACAATTTTAGAAGCCTTCCTTAATATATCCAAAGTAACATTAACATTTTTTATCATGTCGATCATCGTACAGTAAAAAAGTCACTGTTAATTTGCCACCAGTAGTTGGTTGCATAAGAGAACATACGTTTTTGGGCGCCAGTATGATGTGATCAGAAATTGGTATAATTATATCATCCCGTTCAGATTTGTGTTCAATGCTATATTCTGGAAGCACAGATGAAATTAAGATCGGTGATTTTTGCTTTAAAATCACTTTTAGTTGCCTGGAGGCAAAGTCCAAAATAGGGCAAGAAAAATCGTAAATATATATTAGATAAACTATAAATCTCATATTTATAAATTCAATTATATTTCAAATAGTGAACTCCAAGATGAAACGTTGAAACATGAATGTTTTTTTTCTCTTGACAAGAGAACCTTGTTTTTGACACGCCCTGGTTAAAATTTGTCAAAGTTGCTCTTTTAGACCGTCTATAGCATTTATTTAAAATACTTCTTCAATATTCTTATAATCAGAGAAAAATTACACTTTAATTAGTCATTCTTTATTTATCAATATCGCTGTATAAGAAGCAATATAAAATTGTTGCAGAACCCACACATTAAAAGTGTCATTTTTCAAATTACGTAATTTCCGTGCCTTTTTGTTTCAATTGTAGTTTTTAGGAACGGTTGTGATATATCGGTAGTAATACCCATTCCTATAAGGAAATTAATTACACTGGTGATCTTGATTAGTCACGACTTCAAACATCAAATATGATTCTCGAGACATGAAAATGGGAACTAAAAGCTGCAATTTAATATCGACAGGTGCTATTATATTACAGTCATTAGTAAACTGCAAAACATGATTAGCAATTACTTTCAGTTTTTCTGTGCTAGTGTAATACGATGTTATTTATTAGGAAATCAAACTAGTAGATTATTACCAATAAAGATTTGTTAGTAAAAGATAATTAATTCACAAAACGTATTCAACTATGAATAATTGTATGCACAAATCTTTAAAATTTTGGTCTTTTACGCTAGCAATTTAATTGCCGAGTTAAAATGAAATTTTAGATAATCTAACATGAGGTTGTTGCTTTTACCCCACGTTTCGTAAGTGAAAGTATTACTACGATAAATAGAATTCATAAAGACGCCTAAAATGGCCGAAAACGGCCACAAATAAATATTGCAATTATTGTGCTTATTATCAGTGAAAATTTTCGAATAATTCTAAATAAATATTGATTTCAAAACCTGTCATTAACTGGCAAATTTTTAAAATGCTAGTATACTTTTGTAATTTTTTTGCGAGTAATTTAAGAGGTATTTTTATCTTATCTTTTGCTGTGTCGCCTTCAGGAATTTTGGGACCTACGGATAACATTTACTTTAATTTAGACCTCTTACATCTACAGGTTTACATTTCATTTTTTTCTTTTTAATAAAATTAATGACCTTTGGGATATTACAGTTTTTTGCATATTATTGAAAAATTTTAGAAAATGCACAAACTTTCTCTGTGCCTAATAATGCTTAATGTTACCGAGAATACGTGCCGCTTCCCCTTGTATTTATAGTCTCATAGTAAAAAAGAGACTAACTGGCCGAATAATAATGATAACGTCGAAAAATACCCAAAATTGTAAATGGTGCGGGTAAAAAGGTGAGCAGAATAGTTTTAATTGCTTTTAATAACATGAATGCGGGACAACGCGTACTTAGCTCTATTTTACTTTCAACTAGAACATCTTTTAATTTTGATCAAACCATACAAAGAAATGTTTCCCCACCATATCGAACATCAACACCACCATGGCAGAAGTCAAGTTATATCACCGTGATATTCGTAAAATCCTTAAAGAACTGGATACGCAAAAGGCATCAGGCCCGGACGGAGTGCCTGCCATCGTGTTAAAGAACTGCGCCAGCGAACTAACACCCGTTTTTTCCTGGCTTTTTTCTCTGTCTTACGAAAAAGGGATTTACCCATCTTCTTGGAAAGTCGCTCGAGTGCAGCCTGTTCCAAGAAAGGCAAGAAAACCACGCCCTCAAACTATCGCCCAATTGCCTTGCTTCCAATAATCTCCAAAGTCATGGAACGTGTAGAATCAGCAACTATTCAAGTACCTCGAGAACAACAGAATAATCAGCGATAATCAATACGGCTTTCGCAAAGAGAGATCGACAGGAGATATATTGGCCTATGTCACTCATATATGGAGTAGGGCAATTGAGAACTATGGAGAGTCTCGAGTGATTGCGTGGGATATTTCGAAGGCATTCGACAGAGTTTGGCATGACGGACTGGTCAACAAACTGCCGTCCTTCGGAATGCCAGCCTCTCTCTGCAGCTGGCTTGCTAGTTTCCTTAAGAACCGATCTCTGCACGTTGCAGTTGATGGCCACATCTCAGACACGTTCATTATTAACGCGAGCGTGCCTCAGGGCGCAATACTTTCACTCTGTTCGTCATTTATATTAATGACCTGCTGACCGAGACGAATAATCCTGTTTACAGTTTTGCAGATGACAGTACCCTTGTCTCCCAATTTAGATCAGAAAAACCTTTACCAGCGACTGAGACTTATCACCGCAGACAGGAGCAGATTACAGCAATTAGTCAAGACCTGGAGAAAGTTCAAACTTGGGACGACTGAAATTTGCTTCAGTTCAATGCAGCAAAGACCCAAGCAGTCACGTTTACCAAGAGGGCCAATACAGCGGGCCCTGACATCATTATGGCAGGAGCGACCATTCCTTCATCCTCGTCAATCAGACTGCTGGGTGTCTTGGTCAACAGCAATACGTCCTGGCATGACCACGTTGCTAACATTGCAAAATCAGCCTCCCGGAAGCTTGATGCGCTATTTCGCAACAAAAAACTATATACACCGCAGTAGTAACTCTTGCTCTACAAAGCGCAAATAAGATCGTGCTTAGGATATTGCTCACACATCTGGGGTGCCGCACCAAAGCAATACCCTAAAGCTACTGGATTCCATTCAGAAGAGAGCTGTGCGTCTTGTCGGTGACCCGGAGTTGACCCGAGATCTGGATAGTCTGGAACACCCCAGACATGTGGCCGAGATATCCCTGTTTTACAGATACTTTCACGGCAGATGTTCCCAGGATTTGGCCCGCCTCATCCCGCCCCTGGCAACGACTGTCAGTCAGTCACGAAAGACGGCAAGAGCGCACCAGTTCGTCGTACAACTGGAAACACCTAGAACATCGCATTACAATAACTCCTTTGTCGGGCGCACTGCATCACTGTGGAACTCACTCCCAGGATAACTGTTTTCCCCTAATTACAACCTACAACTATTCAAGAACCGTGTCAATCAACATCTTCGCACACACACCGCTCGTCGAGCGCCATAGGATCTCCCTTTAGTGTGTGTGACACTACCATAAAAAAAATAACATTAATTATTGTCAAAATTATTTCTTCCCGAAGTTGTACCTCACGTAGAGCTTTTAATTCTTTTGTCTACGACTGCCCTGAAAATAGACAAAAACGCACTAACAACTGCTCTTGAAAACTGGACATTTCACACGCTTATTGGGGTATTTAGATAAAAGGGCTTCGTCCCCATTTTAGACCTTCGCCCTCAGAGGTCCCATTCCCAGATCTCTAAAAAAGGGGCCCAGTTTTAGGGCTTCACCCACCCAGGAGCCTCTTTTTGCAAAACTGTAGAAAATAAGACTCTCATACCAGGGGCTCCCTTTTAAGGCTTGGGGCCCAATTTTAAGGCTTCGCCCCCGGGGGCTCCATTCCTAAATCTAAATAAAAAATGGGACTCCCGTACCATAGGCCCCATTCAATATTTTAGGGCTTCGCCCCCGAAGCCTCTTTTTCAAAATATTTGGAAAATAGGGACCCCACACCGGTAACCCAATTTTAGGACCTAGTTATAATTTAGCAAGAATCTCTTCCTCACGTAGCTTCTTTCATTAGGAATAAAGTTTTCTGATAAATCAATAATAAAAAGTTTCCAATATAACATGTAATTTTCTACCACACTCCCAGTGGGGCACCCTGAATGTAGCAGTCGTAGAAAGAGTATAGTGTGCTACACGTGCTGAAAAGACTTTTCACACGAATGAGACAGTTTGGTGACACGAGCCGTAGGCGAGTGTCATAAAGTCTCATGAGAAGACTTTTCACACTCATGAAACTGTCTCATTCGTGTGAAAAGTCTTATTTTCAGCACTTGTTGCACAATATACTATTGTCAGATGCTACATACTTAAGACTGGAAACAATTTAAAAATATTTTATTCGAATTTAATTCATGGGACAGCCCATTGTATAAATAGAGTCGCTGAGGAAATCAGGAACAAATTTCCTTATGGAAACAAGTTAGTAACAAACGTATTTTTTTTTCTCGAAGCACCAGTAAGAATCGAGCTGTATGGAAAAAAAGATATCTGATATTTCACTTTCGTCACAGCCAGTCTTAACTAGATGGGAAACTCGGTTAGAAGTATTTTTATATGCAGGCTATTTTGCCGAATTAAAAAGTTTAATTCTTGAACTTTCCAACAATGATTCCAAAAATGGAAATGTATGATACTTCTTTTTTGGGTCCTTTACTTTGCGAAATAAATTTTTGAAAACGAACTCTTTCAACAAGTTTCTTTTCTAAAATTAAATTATAGTTTCGTGTCGGCAACAATCACTAAATTAGGAAAAGCAGAAATGCTGCTTACTGAAAGTATTCACTTAATAGATAAATTCACTATATCATGCAAAAGCGTACAAAGCACAGTTGGAACAGAAATATTAGAACATCTATAAAAACGATTGAAAAAAACCTTGGGCTCAAAAACCCTGGTCGATGTAGCCAGGGTTTTCAAAAAAACATGGAACCAGATATTTTAACTAATCTAAAAAATTGTCCTGTTATATCCATCGATGTTGAACGTAGCTTTCCGATATACAAGCACATGATGTATTCAGATAGAAAACATAGATTTTTAAATGAAAATTCTGAAAAACATTTAATTATAATTATATAGTGTTACTAATGCGTAATTCTAGTATGTATTCTGTACAGGTGTATAAGTTTATTCCATTACCTACTTAAATATTATTTCAATATAATTATTATTATTCTTCATCTTCTTCTTCGGGAGCCTATCCAGTCCGGATTTAGCCCTCATGATAGCAATTTTCACTTAATTGACGGCGGCGCACAGAGGGGCCACGATAGGGAAAACTCGCCAAAAACTCTAAATTTAATAATTAGGTAATTGGCAAAAATAACCACGGAAATCTTATTGCTATATAGCCTTCTTTCCAAGATACATTAGCCTTGAATTGTCAGTGTCATAAAACAAGCGATGAAGCTTGTCAAAAATAGCGTCTTGAATGCGTATATTATTTTAACTTTTTTAATTGCAATAATTATTGATAAATTCGGTCTACTCTTTGTGCTCTAATAATCATGCAAAATAGTCAACGTGGTCAGTAGATCATTATTGTATAAAAAAAAATATTGTTGCATTTTACTATTATTCTCAGGAGGCATTTGCATGACTTCTGTAAAAATTAACATTTTTATACAAACGTAGGATTTCTCTTAGAAAAAAAGTAGCAAATTCTGTCGTATTCAGTGTCAATTTTGCCATAGTTTCTTTTCGTAAACACTTTTATTTAAAGTGTTTATGCGCTTTGCTGCTAGTTTTTGCTTATAATGTCGTAATTTAGGTAGGCGCAGGACGATGATATATTCGTAACCTTTTTACTAGAACTGACAGTCGGGCAATTTTTTAATAATTTTTTTTTTAATTCTCATTCTGTTCCCTCATCAACTGTGATCCTAATATGTAAATACCATATATTTGTCAAAACAATTATTTACATACAAAAAAAAAGTGTTATGACTCTTTAAATAGTTTAAATCGTCTGTAGGTGGCTCCACCTACAGGTATAAATCAAACTAATATCAAATTTGAATTTTTCATGTCAAAAAACCCCTAGATACCAAATTTTTATTAAAATATTTCAATTATTCCAAAAGTTATTTACAAAAACAAAAATAAAATAAAATTAAGTATTTTCGAACATAGGTTCATATGAACCTTTTCTTCTTATTTTTAAGCAAGAAAACCCATCCCGAATGTTTTTGCGATATTAATGAAACACCCTGATTCTTAATATTAATTTAGTATTGTTATAATGTTTGTGTCCTGTAGCAACATATTCCTTTGTGTTCTATTTTTTTATGTCGCTAGTCTTGATTTTAATTTTTTTTCAACAAATGTAACCTCAAGCAGGGATAATTCTGTTATAAAATTAAATTAATATTTCTACTGATACTAACTTCACTGTTTTACTCTTTGAATTTCTCCAACTTCTCAAGGAATAGCCTCATGTATTTTAAAAGGCGTCAGTTATAATGAGACACCCTGTATAGTGTGAATAATATATCTGTTGATATTAGTATGTTACATTTACACTTAAAACACATTCCTGAATACAAAAGTACAAGCTTTATTGCTTTCCAGAATTGTTGGTAAGTTTTGATACTTTCTGCCCCACTGTGCGGCGCCCGCCTGCGGTGGAGCCGGCGGCGCGGCTGCGCGGAAAAGTTCGTATGTTGATTGGTTGACCATTTTCTAACATTCTTGAGGCAAGAGATTTTTTCTTCAAACGTCAGTAAATCCGTCATTACTCGACTGTGTAGTTTCGTTTTTCCTCCGCCGGAGCTTTACTTTTCACTTTTTCGCCGGCGGAGGTAAAAGTGTTGTCATAGCAACATAGATACAATACAAACAAACAACAAAATAAGCGTCAATAACTCAAGATTTATTAAACTAAAATTTGTATTTATCACTAAATTTGTGACTGCATTTCTAAAAATCACTAATTTAGGAACAAATTGGTTATTATTTAATCGAACTTACTCAATAACTGCTTATCAATACGGAATTAAAACGCAATCGGAGACGCAATCTTAAAAAAATAATTATTGTTGACAGTGCCACTGACAGCTTTATGTTACATTACTATATAGCAACAACTTGTGCCTATTCACCGACACCGATCTAAGCCGCCTTGCGAACCCACTTATCTTTAATAATAATTATTATTACTATTAAAAAAAGATGTTTTTGCATTAATTTGTCGACATTTGAAGAAAAAACAGCATATTTTATTTGGAGGAAAAGTTACTTTTCATGGCTTGCTCTCTATTGCCAGCCTCACTCCGTTCGGCTGTTAAACACGAGCGCGCCATGAAAACTATCACTTTTCCTCCATATAAAATAATATACTATTTCTTCCACCCGAGTCTCTCTTTCCGCGTACTTTCCCCTGCAAGATCTTCTGAAGTAGGAGATATCGGTCCACGTTACGCATGATATAGCCAAGATATTTTAGCTTTCGAATCTTGACGGTATTTAATACGTCCTTCTTCCTTGTCGTTCTGCGCAATATTTCTATGTTGCTGTTTTTTTCTTTCCATGATACTCTCAAAACTCTGCTTCAACTCCGTAGAACAGTGTGGAGAATACATATAGTAGCACTCTAAGAAGAGTCGGACTTTAGTGCCCAATGTCAAATACTTGTTTTTAAGGATTATTTGATGATTCGATGTTTGAATTCAATTTATGATCCAATTGAAAATTATATTCAAATCTCTCTGAATACTAAATAAAGTTTGAGAAGAATAATTACAAAATAATATATTGCAGAGGTATCATCTGCAAAAAATAATTATATATTTCTATTCAGTTTTATACAGAATGCAAATGAGAAGTAGAATTGCCCACAGTAAGAAACGATATTATTCAATAATTCTTTAACTTAAAGAAATATTGCGTATTTTGTACATGGAGAACAATTTAAACCCAAATTATTTATAGGATAATTAAACATATTCCGTAATAAAAACAGGAATAGAAAGCAGGAAATAAAAATCACAATTGCCGATTACAACTTTTTTAATCATTATATAGTTTCTCTATAATTTCGATTTCTAGGTAGTCAATGAAGCAAACATTGAAATATTTACTGGTAGTTGTTATAATAGTATAAAATCGCACGACCGTCGAATAAATTAATTATTATACTTCTCTCTAAATTTTGATGTAGAAGACAAAAAGCCATGGAATTACGGAAAATTACACCCTTTTATTTACTAGTCTAAATTTTTGTACAAGGCATCCTTATTATGCCTAAAAATTATGGATTATTTAATTCCTTAAATCCTCTTGCTTGATTACCTCGAGGTTTACGACTTCATATTAGTTTAATATTATTTCAGGTCTAAAGCTCAGATTAAAATTAGGATTTTATAAACATTTCAGTGCAAGATACATAAAAATTGGTATTAAAAAATTATGACATTGAATTTACGTAATGATTGGTATATATCACTTAATTTACGTAATGCTTGATAGAAAATATGCAAAGATGGAAATCATTGATTAGTAATTTTTCAAAAATTTTATTGTTAATAAAAATTAGTATGTTAGAATGTGGCGGGATTTATATTGTACAGGGTGGCTCGAATTCGAGTCTATGTATGGGGAACTCGAAAACCGTAGGAGATAGAGTGTGGATCAAATTAGAGCAAAACTTCCCATTTAGGTGCCTGACAATATGCTATTTAGAAAGATTTAAAATCTCGAGTATTTCCGGAGATATCTGAAAAATAATCGAAATTTTGAAAAATCATTTAACTTTTTTCCTGGACTTGTTTAAAATCGCAATTCAAATTGATTACACCTTTGCATTGCCACTTTTTCCGTTCAATCCAGTGGTGGTATCCAGTTTGGAATTCGATCTTCAAGTATTCATGATCAACTTTCTTTTTTTAAATAAAAGCTTTATATTTTATCGTTTTTCAGATGATATTGGGGTTATTAATATGAATATGTGTGTTTATTATTTTTTTCTTTTTTAATTCTTTTTCTTATTTATTTCACTTTCAGGTAATTTTGAATAGTTTAAGTTACTCTTTAGTTACTTTTGAAAACACATTACTTTTTAAGTTACTTTTGAAAACACATATTCATATTAATAACACCAAAATCATCTAAAAAACGATAAAAAAATTAAAATTCGCATTTAAAAAAAATAAAGTTGATGATGACCCCTTGAGTACGAAACATCAGATTTCAAACTGGATACCACGATTGGATAGAGCGGAAAAGTGGCAATGCAAAAGTGATTCAATTTGAAATCCATTTTTACATAACCCCAGGGAAAAAATAAAACCATTTTTCATAATTTCGTTTTTTATGAATATCTCGGGAAATACTCGGAATTTTAAAACTTTCTAAACGGCATATTTCTAGGCACCTATTTTTTCCCTGATTTGACCGACACTGTATCTCTTATGGTTTTCGAGATCCCCATACGTAGATTCGAATTCGAGCCACCGTGTACAAGGCCAATCGTATTTAATATAAATGGTTTAGAACCAGGTCCAACTCTACGTTTAGCATTAACGGTGGAAAATCTCCCACCATCCTCAAAGGTTGAAAAATCTAATTTTCTACGAGCGTGTGAAAAGTGACACTTTTCACACACATTTCGGTGTGAAAAATGTCACTTTAACGCACTAGTGTGAAAAGTGATTTACTTTTCGCACTAGCGTGAAAAATAATTTACTTTTCCCATTAGTGTGAAATGTAATTCTGAAAAGATTTACATATTTCGAAAAGTATTTTTTGAGTAATTAAAAAATGACAAAAACTGAATATAAATAATTTTATTAGAACTTTACAAACAAAACACAATAACATATTATGATATATAAGATATCATGGCTTAAAAAAGTTTACCACGCAATTTGTACAGTTAGTTAAATTAATCTCCGACGGAAATTGTTGGTAGGACACTGAACTTCCGATCGAAGTATTCATAGTCAAAACATCTTCATTAGGCTGTGTACAGGCAACCTCTTTTTCTCCTAGTATCTTCAAGGCTGTTTTTCGTTTATTCTCCATGGAATTTTCCACATATCCCTCGGCTACAGTGGCCGACTTCCAACCCCCATGACGTTTGAGAGTCAAAATATCTGCTCCTGAGTCTGCTAAGAGCGAAGCAGATGATCGCCGAAAGCAATGTCCTGTATAGCTAGACGGGTCAGGCAATCCAAGGAAAGTAGCTATGTTTTTCGGCATAGCTCCAAAAGTATTTATGCCTATGGGCAGTTTTATGGGCACGCCTTTTCTATATTGGAAAAAGAATCGATTTTTGGTAATGCTTACAGGACGCAGACGCTCATACTTTCGAACAATCTTCACTAAATTAATTTCTTCAATTGAACCACCACTAATAATAAATTCTCGACAGGTTTTCGTTTTAGTATCAGGTATTTTAATCAAGTAAATGTCACCTTTGCCTATGACGTCTTCAATAGTCATCCGACACAGCTCGTCTCTCCTACACCCTCCTGCGATTCCAATGATTAGTGTGACTTTCATGAGCAAAAAATCGTCATCGTTGGCCCTTGTTAAAAAAAAATTGACATTTTCTTTGGAAAAAAACTTTAGATTTCTTCGCCTTACAACCTTCCGATTTTCTTTTCAAAAAAGATATTAAATTATTGTACCTGCTTATATCAATGTTTTTCTCTTTCGATAGCATTGTCCTTAACATGGAATAATGACTCCAAAGGGATGAAGACTTTTGTTGTGTGGACTTCTGCTGGAAATACGCTAGTAAGATAGTCTCGGTGAGATTCTTTATTTTATTTCCACTACACCACTTTTCGAAACGTTTATATGCATTTTCATATTGGATCCTTGACCGGGCCGGTAGAAGCGAATTCATGGCTATTCTCGCAGATCCTTCTGCGTCTGATGAAGCTAAATCACTATTTTCTATGTCTGACGAGTCCATTCTCTCCATTAGGTTCTTGGAAATAACTCTTTGAGGCAGAATTTTTCGAATTACATACAGTTTGTCAACTTTACTGACATAAAAAAAAAACAATTTGAAATAAATAACATAGGATCACCATGATGATCTAATTGTTATGATAATCAAAACGACAAATTCAGGTAAATATACAGAAGTTCATTATGCTCGTAGAAAAAATCTTGTAAGACATACGTGTGAAAAGTACGTTTTTCTACGAGCGTGCGCAAAGTGGCTACTTTGCGCACGCTACTCAGTGCGGGAAGTAGTACTTTCCCGCACGCTATGCGGGAAAGTGTGCGGGAAAGTAAAATTCTCTAAAATCACCAGAGACAGTAACATGTTCATATACCTTTAGAAACTTTACACTTTTGGACTTTTTATGCAATATAAGAAACCGTTTAAGTCATACTCTTTTCCCTAAAAATTTCCGTAATTCGCGATATTGTAACTTAAACCAAAAACCATATATTTTGAAATCCTCGGTATAGTAGTAAAAAATTATGTCAAGCAACAATACTTATAATTGTCAGATTGACAGATTTTAAACAAATCTAGGTGTAAAACGAAGTATCCCAAAAAATAGGCTCTTTTCTCTCAAAGCTTCCCTAATTCGCGATATTACAACTTATACAAAAAACCATATCTTTTTAAGTCATGTCAGGTCAACAATAATATTCATGTAAAGCAACAGTAGGTATAATTGACAGATACTTTTTCTTTTATTTAAATATGGGTCATTATTATTCTGTGCTTGTTTGGACTGCGCTCGTAGAAAAAATATTGTTCCTAACACTTGCGCAAAGTGACTTTTCCGCACTCGACTGAACATCAGTCGCGTGCGGAAAAGTATCACTTTGCGCACTTGTTAGGAAAATAACTATTAAGGCACTCGTATGAATTGCGAAACTCGCTTCGCTCGTTCCGCAAATTTTCATACTCATGCCTTAAACGAGTACTTTTCACACTTATATCATAAATAGCTATTATGAAAATGTAATAATAAAAAAATGACGGTAGAACGTGTAGAATAGGTAATTAACTGAATTGTTAAATTGCAAATTGTCTCTCAGAAAACAGAAGCTTTTGACAATAAGTACCCTAAACTCTTTTCTATTCTAGTACTATATTTAATTTTTAGATTCATGTTTTGGTTTCTGTATGCATAATTCACATCCCCGACCTAGAACTAAAGTTGTCCTATTCGTAAACTAATAAGCAATAAGAAAAACCGAAAACTATAACTGTTATGAAAAATATATATAATTATTTTTTTTTCTATTTTTGTCGTTTTTATTTTGGCTAGTCAGCTGTTTTGTACTACCTGTAGATATTACCTAATCACACCAAATGATATTAAAAATTCAATTTTTTGATAAAAGTTAAATATTTTGAAAGGTACCTCTATACAAGGGCTGATGCAAATTGTTTGTTTGCTAAGTATCGTCCATTTAATTAATTTGTCAAAGAAAGAGAACAATACTCGAATTCCATCGCTACCATAGTTTTTTTTTCGTTTATTATTAGACATTCTACCTTGGTTACTAGCAATTTGAAGAAGTGAATGTGCATACTTTTTTGGATTTCCAATAGCCA
>MU182863.1:110771-121436 GCA_016904865.1 Pissodes strobi
TTTTTTTTTTTTTTTATGGCAGTGGCACACACACTAAAGGGAGATCCTATGGCGCTCGACGAGAGTGTGCGAAGATGTTGATTGACACGGTTCTTGAATATTTGTAGGTCGTAATTAGTGGGAATCAGATGTCCTGGAAGTGAGTTCCACAGTGATGCAGTGCGCCAGACAAAGGAGTTCTGGTAAAGCGATGTTCTAGGTGTTTCTAGTTGTACGACGAACTGGTGCGCTCCTGCCGTCTGTCGGGACTGTCTGACAGGAGTTGCCAGGGACGGGATGATGCGGGCCAAATCCTGGGAACATCTGCCGTGAAAGTATCTGTAAAACAGAGGCATATCGGCCACATGTCTGCGATGTTCCAGACTATCCAGATTCCGGGTCAACTCCGGATCGCCGACGAGACGCACAGCCCTCTTCTGAATGGAATCCAGCAGCTTTAGGGTATGCTTTGATGCGGCACCCCAGATATGTGAGCAATATTCTAAGCACGGTCTTATTTGCGCTTTGTACAGCAAGAGCAACTGCTGCGGTGTATAGAGTGTTTTGTTGCGAAATAGCGCACCAAGCTTCTGGGAGGCTGATTTTGCGATGTTAGCAACATGGTCATGCCATGACATATTGCTGTTGACCGAGACACCCAGCAGCCCGATTGACGAGGATGAAGGAATGGTCGATCCTGCCATAATGATGTCAGGGCCCGCTGTATTGGCCCTCTTGGTAAACGTTGCTGCTTGGGTCTTTGCTGCATTGAACTGGACCAAATTTCGGTCGCCCCAAGTTTGAACTTTCTCCAGGTCTTGAGTAATTGCTGTAATCTGCTCCTGTCTGCGGTGATGAGTCTCAGTCGCTGGTAAGGGTTTTTCTGATCTAAAGTGGGAGACAAGGGTACTGTCATCTGCAAAACTGTAAACAGGATTATTCGTTTCGATCAGCAGGTCATTAATATAGATGAGGAACAGAGTTGGTGAAAGTATTGCGCCCTGAGGCACGCCCGCGTTGATGGTGAATGTGTCCGAGATGTGTCCATCGACTGCAACATGTAGGGATCGGTTCTTAAGGAAACTGGCCAGCCAGCTGCAGAGAGAGGCGGGCAGTCCCAAGGACGGCAGTTTGTTGAGCAGTCCGTCATGCCAAACTCTGTCGAATGCCTTTGAAATATCCAACGCAATCGCTCGAGACTCTCCGTAGTTTTCAATTGCCCTACTCCATATATGAGTGACATAGGCCAATATATCTCCTGTCGATCTCTCTTTGCGAAAGCCGTATTGATTATCGCTGATTATTCTGTTGCTCTCGAGGTACTTGAGTAGTTGCTGGTTGACTACACGTTCCATGACTTTGGAGATTCTTGGAAGCAAGGCAATTGGGCGATAGTTTGAGGGCGTGGTTTTCTTGCCTTTTTTTGGAACAGGTTGCACTCGAGCGACTTTCCAAGAGGATGGGTAAATCCCTTTTCTGTAAGAAAGAGAAAAAAGCCTGGAAAAAACGGGTGTTAGTTCGTTGGCGCAGTTCTTTAGCACGATGGCAGGTATTCCGTCCGGTCCCGATGCCTTTTGCGTATCTAGTTCTTTAAGGATTTTGCGAATATCATGGTGAGAAAACTTGACTTCTGCCATGCTAGTGTTGATGTTCGGTATAGTGGGGAGAGTCCTGCCTTGGGGCACGTCTAAGATAGAGTGCGATGAAAACATTTTGGCGAGCATGTTTGTTTTTTCCTTGGCTGTAGTCGCCGTGATGCCACGTTCGTCCGTCAAAGGTGGGAGAGACGTTTTTGTAAAGTTGTTACTCACTGCCTTTGCTACCGACCAGAAATTCCTGGAACCACTGGGGCATTGCAAAAGTTTATTCCTGATCCTTTGATTGTGTTTGTCCTTAGTTTCGTCGATCACACGCTTGCACTCGTTTCTCGCTTCGATAAAATAATTGCGATTTTCAGCGGTCTGATTTTGCTGCCACTATTTATAGGCTTGCTGTTTCCTTCCTACAGCTCTTTCGCATCTTTTGTCGAACCAGGGCTTTCCTTTTGATGGTAACTTGATGGAATTTGGGATGTATGCTTCCATTCCTGAGGAGATTACTTGCATGATCTCTTCGCAGCAGTCTGACGGGTCGTCAGTGGCAAAGCAGACGTCGAGCCAAGGAAAATCTAGGTAGAGCTGCCTTAGATCGTCCCAGTTTGCAGAATTGTAATGCCAGATTTTGCGAGGCAATGGTGGATCCTTCTGTATGGGTGGCAAATCACAAACCGTTGTAATAAGTTTGTGGTCGGAGGTACCTAATGGCGGACCAACTGTAACCTTGTACTGGTCAGGATTGGTGGTCAGAAAAAGATCCAGGAGGGCGGCGAATTCGCCCCTCTCTGAGATTCGAGTTGGTTCGTCTACAAGTTGAGTAAGCCCGCAGCTGATGGCAAATGCTTCAGCTTCTCTACCTTCGTTGTCGGTCTTGTTGTGATGTTTGAGCCAGTTGGTGTTGTGGGCATTGAAGTCTCCCAGAACGATTATTTCTGAACTGGGGTGATCGACGTGTATTAAGTCAAAAGTGGTAGCTAGTGTTGAGAAAAAGCTTTGGTAGGCTCTATCGCTCGGAGGGCGATAGAGACAACATATAAACTTGGTTAATCCCTTGGCGGTGAACTTGAGCCACATGACGTCAAGGTTGTTCGGTTCGAGTGTTTCCTCGCGGTGACATGAAAGGTCGCTTCGGACAAAAAGGCATATTCCGAACTTATATCTAAATCGGGACTAACCAAAACTAACCAAAAACTTAACTTTGATTATAAATAAATTGAAACTAACCGAAAGTTGATTGAACGCAAACTAACCAATAGCACCAAAACGGGCTAAAACGTATCGGAACAGATTACAAAAATGAAAGTAAGTTAAAACTAGCCAAAACGAACTGAATTTTGGCGACTAAAGAAAACTAACCAATATCATTAAATTTGATTATAACATATCGGAACCGGTTCAAATGACTAAAATAAATTGGAACTAACTGAGAGTAACCGAAAGATGATTCAATGCCTAACAAAAAGCAACTAAAAGTACCAAAACGGGCTTAAACGTAACATATTAAAAATATTAAAGTAACTTATAACTAATTGAAATTTACCGAATTTTGGCGACTAACCAAAACTAACCAAAATCAATTAAATTGGTTATAACGTTAACGTTTTGGATTAAGTGGTTCAAATGAATAAAATAAATTAAAACAAACTGAAGTTAACCGAAATCTGATTGAACGACTTGCTAAAGCTAACCAAAATAAACTAAAAGCACCAAAAGGGCTAAAATGTATCGGAACATATTAAAAATATTAAAATAAGTTGAAACTAACACATATTAACCGAATTTTGACGACTGACTAAAATTAACCAAAAACGGTTAAATTGGTTATAACATACCGGAACCGGTTCAAATAACTAAAATCAATTGGAACTAACCGAAAGTTGATTGAACGACTTACCAAAAGCAACTAAAAGCTCCAAAACGGGCTAAAGCATACCGGAACAGGTTAAAAATATTGAAGCAAGATAAAAGTAACCCAAATTAACCGAATTTTGGGACTAATCGAAACTAACTAAAAACACTAAAATTGGGTATAACTTATTGGACCCATTCAAATGACTAAGTGCCAGTTTGTTCAAGCCTGAATAACTTTATTCCTAGAATAATTACTATGGTTACAATTGTATTAACAATCGTTGTCATAGGAAATATTTGAGGAATAAAGTTATCCAAACTTGAAGAAACTGGGCCTAAAATAAATTAAAACTAACTGAAATTAACCGAAAGTTGAATGAACGACCAATCTAAAGTAACCAAAAGCACCAAAGAGGGCTAAATCGCATCGGAACAGATTAAAAATATTAAAGTAATTTGAAACTAACTAAAATTAACCGAATTTTGGCGACTAACTAAAATTAGCCAAAAACATTAAAATTGGTTATAGGGTATCGGAACCGGTTCAAATGACTAAAATAAATTAAAACTAACTAAAACTAGCCGAAAGCTGATTGAAAGACTAGCACCAAAAACGGGCTAAAACGTATCAGAATATGTTACAAAAATATCCGAACCGAATTTTGGCGACTAACCAAAGCTAACCAAAAACATTAGATTTGATTTTAACGTATCGGAGTCAGTTCAAATTACTAAAATAAATTGGAATTAACTGAAACTAACCAAAAGCACTAAAACGGGCTAAAACGAATCGAAATAGGTTAAAAATATTACAGTAACGTTAAGGCTAATTATATATTAATAGATTTTCCTATCTGCAAGTGGAGGGTAACTTCCTAGGTCTTCGTATCCGTACCTTTTTCATTTTTTTTATTGTTTTCAATTGATTATTAATTAAGATAATGTTTAATATTAATGTTAAAAATGCATTTCTTTATTTAAATATATTATAAACACTCGTGTTTGTTTAATAACTATTTGAATTACAATACAAATCGAATTTTTGCATTTTAATTCATCTTTTAAATTGAGCACCCTGTATATTATTGCATATTTGGATTGTGCGAAAAATTCTAGACATATTTCATGAATAATGTCCTATACCTATCTCTAAAGGTTTTTGAAATATTGACAGTTGAAAATCGACCATTTAGCAAGTTTTTACAGCTTGTAAAATCTAAACGGCTAAAGATTGAACAGAACGGTTTGCACTTTCCTATAATGGTTTTTCATAAGCTATCGTATGAACCTAACTTTAGATTTAACCAGAGGTTAAACAATTCCGGATAAATTTAACCTCTAGTTAAATAAAAAGTTAGTGTCATACGATAGCTTATGAAAAACCAATATAGAAAAGTGCAAACCGTGTTGTTCTATCTCTAGCCGTTTAGATTTTGCAAGCTGTCAAACTTGGTAAATGGTCGATTTTCAACTGTCAATAATTCAAAAACCGTTAGAGATAGGTATAGGACATTATTCATGAAATATGTCTAGACTTTTTCGCACAATCCAAATACGTAATAATATACATTTACATTTAAAAAAATTAAAGTTATGCGGTTTTTTGACATTTGAAGCCAATTTTTTTCTTTTGACATTTCTAAAAGATAATATATTAAAAACCATACTTCTTTGGAATTTAATTTTTTTTTGTATTACCTGTAATTATAGCTGCAGGTGGGTGTCAAAATATAACGAATAACCCTGTACAGGGTGTCCCAAATTCGAGCCTCATCATTGGCATCTCGGAAACTAGAAGAGATACGAGGTCGGTTAAATGGAGGCAAAGTTGCGCAATTTGATGCTGATCAAAATGCCACCTTAAAAGTTAAAAAAATCCGAATACTTCCGAAGATATTTAGAAAAAACCGAATATTCGCGATTTAATTTTTTTTTTATGACTCTATTTGAATAGATATATTAAAATAAATTTCATATTCTCATTGCTACTTTTTCTGTTCTACAAGATGGTGTTATCAGATTTTCAAACCGACGTTTCGTCTTTGAGCTGCCATAATCAACTTTGTATTTTTAAATACGGCCCTGGATTTTTTATTACGGACTTTAAGAGCTTCTAATGTTCCAACACCAATGATGTATCGCACTTGTTCGAAAAAATCATTTTAATGATTTCCTGGTAAAATCTTACCAAAAATATGTTTTCTGTCTCTCTCTAACACATGAGGTCTTATGGAAAATGCCATTAATATGAATTTTTCGAATAAGTGCGATACATTATTGGCTTTGGGACTTTAGATGCTCTTAAAATCCGTAATAAAAAATCCAGGGCCGTATTTAAAAAAACAAAGTTGATGATGGCAGCTCAAAGACGAAACGTCGGTTTGAAAATCTGATTACACCATCTTGTCGAACAGAAAAAGTAGCAATGAGAATGTGAAATTTATTTTGTTATATCTATTCAAATAGAGTCATAAAAAAATTAAAATGAATTCGCAAATATTCGGTTTTTTCCAAAAATCTTCGGAAGTGTTCGGAATTTTTAGACTTTTAAGATGGCATTTTGATCAGCATCAAATTGCACAACTTTGCCTCCATTTAACCGACTTCGTATCTCTTCTAGTTTCCGAGATCCCAATGATGAGGCTCGAATTTGGGACACCCTGTACAGAGATACACATAGACGTAATGTTTGTCCTTGAGATATATCGGCTATATTTTCAACACTAAAGGAGATATCAAAAGCCAAAAAATACCATTTCGACAAAAACGCGGGGGTTAAAACTGAGGTATTTTGCGAACCACTCTCACCCACCCTTGAAGAACTATCCTCATCCACTTCAAAATCTTAAATGACACTACCTTGTAACTAATTGGTATTTAATTATTTTAATTAATTAGTTGGGCGCCACTTTGTAACTAATTAGTGTTGCCCACTTTGTAATGAATTTCTAGCTCAGTCGTACTTATAACTTATTATTTGGCTCATTCACCAATTTGTATGGATAGAGCAAAAGTTAATTTATTTAGTTTATTTGAAGGCGTGGATATATTTCCTTTGGTGATCTAAAATTTATATGGCGCCACTTACGATAAATCAAAAAAGGTAAATTAAAAACAACTATATATTATTATATGTTTAAATTACAACTTATGGTACCATGTGCACTGCAGTTATGAACATAAGACGAAAATTGACTTACAAATGCAATCAAAGACAATTGATTACTGAGAATTTAGTTAACAAAAATGGTAAAAATGAGAATTGACTTAAAATTAGATTACAAATGCAATCAAATGCAATTGATTACTGAGAATTTGATTTACCAAAATGATGAAAATGAAATTAGCTTTGGTGTTTGACAAATTTAAAATAAATAAAATCTAGGTCTTTGCAATTCTTTCATATAAGCAACGCGTACCTACGTTCCCAACTGTTCTTATATTATCCGCAAACCACGTGATCGTTTGGGACCTCCTCTGGAAACTTCAACTGCCTGCACCTAAGCTTCCTAGCTATAGGCGTGTCCAGGGCTTACCAGTTATTCCAGGAATGGTTCCCAGTTGTCTGCACGTGCCTGCTATCGGATCGACTGTCATCACAATGATCTGTGTGACTGTTGTCTTGTAGGAACGTTGAACGTTTACATGAAAAAAAGAATTGGGTGTCTTAGACCGGTGTACACTGCTAATTATAATTATACAAAAGAGTATCCTATGGACCTCAGTTTGATATACAAGGTTTTAACCAACAACTTGAAAATTCACTGGTTACATAATCAGAACTTAAATTACAATTTAAGTTCAGCAAAAATTATAGATAATTATGATTAAATGACACTATGAATAATTACTGCTACTCAAGGTATTTCGTTTCTTTAATTAGAGATATGATATTCAAAGGAAATGATGATTTAAATTAGAAATTTAAAAGAAAATTATGAAACTTGTCCAACAGTGGCTCTCGGCAACATCAAATAGAAAATCACTAGACTTTAATAAAAAAAAAGGAAGAACGAGGTATAACCTCTCTTAAACAAGTCTAATGACTCCAAATAGGTACTTAATTTATTAAGATGGCCTTTGGCACATAAACAATAATTGGACGTAAATTACGTCTCAATTAATCAAAGATAAAGATAAGATAATTACTATCTCGCTTTGAGATAGGAACTATGTTTATAGATAAAGAAAAAATCAACCAGGTAATTTTACACGTGCTTAACCTCTTTAATAAGCAAATCAATACAGATACATCATGGATCAAACGTTGACACGATAAGCAATAATAATTATAGTTTAAAGCTACAAATAAACTGAAAAAGTAATGAAGTAAGTCTGAAAATTTACTATAACTAACAATATTGCTACCAAAAACCCAGAGAAATTCTACTACAAATTCAATTTACTTCCTTTTACAGGAAAAGATAAAATCTGCTCTGCGAATCTTCCCAACAATATCGTCAAATCTAAATGAAAATATCCAAATAATGTGTGTGACCGTTTAAAACGGTGAAATAATTCCGTTCTCGATAAATTTGGATTAAACCATTATCAAATTACTCGAATTTGACCAATAAGAAACGCAACTATTCACCAAAAAATCGGTATTTAACCTTAAGGTCACCAAAAAAAATTTAGAATTGTTGAAATCGCAATTACTTAAAAATGCAATACAAAAGCCAAATATATCTAACTGAATTGGAAACAATTTTTAATTATATATTTAAAGTATGAAAGGATTATTGAAAAATATGCAGAATGAATAAGATATTTTAAGATCAAAAATTATTATTGCTGACCGAGCCGACGCTTCACACCAGGGCCCTATAACACAATGCTTACAATTGTAACAAGTCTACAAGTTACAAGTAAATGGCTTGTACCTATACAAGTAACCCTATTTCCTGTAACACAATAATATTTCATACACTTCCTAGGAAACACCATTTCATCTAAAATACGTTAAAAATACTTTGGGACGGTGCCTCTATCGATGATCGTATTAGATGTCTATTAGACAATTTAATGTCCGCACAATAGACATCTATTTTTGATAGTTTTGAGAATTAAAGATTAACGCTTATGTTATACATCTTTAAAATGTCTAATAATGTCAATCTATATTTCGTTTATTCTTAGATGCACAAAAAACGTTTTTTTAGATGCATCTATTTTCGATTTATAGTTAATGTTATATTGATGCTTTTTAAGTGATGTTTAATATACATATTTAAATAGACGTCTATTTTCCATAATTGGATTATTTAAAAATAGACATTTAAAATATACATATTTAAGACATCCATAATAGTACTCTATATTTTGTACGTCAAAAGATGTCTATAAAACACTGTTTAAAAACGTTTAATTTCAATTAATAATGTTTCGTTTACTTTTTGTCCAAAATGCACTTCAAGATCATAAACCTATGATATAACCTATTATGGACATTTTACAAATATTAACGTTTATTTTCAAGTAATAAAATTTTAAAAATAACTAACCCAAACTAACCCTAGGAGAACAAATGCATAATTAGACATTGGATAAGGAAAACACATACCTACACATCTTCGTTTTATATCTTGACTAAAACCACAAGTAGCCTGCATTTAAAGTTTAAAACAAAAAAGAATATGATGTTAACGTGGGTATAGTTAAAAAATAAAATGTGTTGTTGCAACTGTTATCAATATAAAACATGAATGATACTAAACGACGATAAATATAGCACCTGCGAATTTTATGTTTAAAACAAAAAAACAGCTTATATAATGAATTATAATATTTAAAAAATCAAATGTATTATTGTAACCTGAAACTATAAGATAAATCGCTAACTATAGTACATGAATTCCAAATATAAGACAAAACAGAATATATTTTGTATTAACATATTCAAATATAAAATATATTGGTGAAACTTGCAGCTACAGCTACCATGGTGAAAAGTAAATAACCAAAAATAACTAAGTAACTATAGTAAGTACATGAGTTAAGTTTAAGAGAATATGAAAACCAGAAAATAAAAAATAACTGAACAATATGTCATCAAAGTAAGTAGAAAAAATCTAACACCAAGGCTAGATGCTTTAAACTCTATTTCTTATCATTACTTTTTCTTCTACATTCATTTTCATGCCGCTGCTGGTTAGCTCAACGCCGCCAATCCTGGACGGCTTTTATGATTATCATGTCGCTTAAATCAGATGGTTGTAACTCAGCAAAATGCAGATTATTAGCCTCTAAAAATAAGATCGGAAATAAATATCGGAATGCATTTTTAATATATAACGATAGCGGGATACTGTATATAAAATATGTACTATTGCTTCAAGAAACAAAACAAATAAAATAGGCGACAGTCGTTTAATGCTGCGCAGACATTGTAGTGGCACAGAATATTCTGTGGTAGTAGCAGCAATGGCGCCATACGAAATAAACAATTGCATCAATTTTACATTTTTATAACTTTCTGATATTCCCTAATTTTTATTTCACTAATCATCCGAAAATATCTTCATACCAATAAATATCAATTTCAATTGTAAATACAGTATACAGTATAGAAAGTGATATGTAACCAAAAGTTTGAAATACAATATACAAGCATTTTTACCCTAGAATGTTTATAAAATTACACATTATTGTCTGCAGTAAAGCAATATTACATTACATTATGTAAATAAATTTAATAACAACTATACTTACCAAATACTAAAAATTAAATCATCACATAATATAAGTTTTCACAAAATTTTAACGCGTCGCTGTAACGTGACCACTTGGGTTTTATACACGGCCATATTGCTAATTAGAGGTGGGTAACTCGCGAGTGAGTTAACTCGAAGAGTCAACTCGTTTAAGGTAGTCACTGAGCTGCTCGACTCGTTATTATTTGCATGACTCTCGACTCTTTCGTATGTTTGTGTTTGGACCGACCGATACGACGGGTCAGGTAGAGATAGGCCGGGAGTCGACTCGGTGTTTTGGTTCCCTCGACTCGTTTTTATTTCTATGACTCTCGACTCTTTCGTGTGTTCGTGTTTGGACCGACCGACGTAAAGGGACAGATAGAGATAGGCCGGTAGTTCACTTGGTGTTTTGGCTCCCAAATATGATTTGGATCATGAGATTCGAATCATTAAAATTAGATTACTTTTTTTTAAATTTTATCGATTAGGAAAAATAGATACATATGAAAGTTGGTTTTTGATATTGGTATGAAGTATAGGTATGA
>MU182863.1:152068-181269 GCA_016904865.1 Pissodes strobi
AGAAGAGACGCCAAGACGGAGCCCTGTGGGAGGCCGATATTAATTAGCCTTGACCTACTCACATTTTCGCCAAGCGCAACTCGGAAGTTCCTATTTCCTAGCATGTTTGGTATTAAGCGTACCGTTGTTTGACAAGGAATTATTTTTAAGAGTTTTATATCACTCCCTCTTTCCAGACTGTGTAATAAGCTGATGTTAAGTCAAGGAACACTGCAGACGTCTTCAGGTTTTGTTGGAAGCCAGCCTCTATGTGAGATGTCAATGCATGCACCTGGTTACAGCAGCTGCTACCAGTTCTGAATCCTGCTTGTTCCGGAAGCAGGTCCTCGTCGATAGCACCACTAATTTTGTTATAGATGAGTCGCTCAAGGAGTCTGTATGAGCTACTGAGGAGTGCTATGGGCCCATAACTTTGTGGCTGATCCGTTGGTTTTCCGGGTTTCAGTATGTATACCTGATCAGCCGTATGGAGATACCAACCTCCAGGATGGTTGGTCCATGTTGGCTATGGAGAAGTTAGTTGCAACTTTTCTCTGGATCGGTAGTGGTCTGTTTTTGCTGTCAGTAGTCACGAAACAATAGAAGAAGAGAAACAAGACGGATGATAAGAAAAGACCTAGAAGTACATTATGAAAGGGAAATAGAATTTGTAATAGAAAATAACAAGAACATGAGATGCTTATAGAACAAACTTGGAAAAAGAGGAATTATTAAGAACAGCGAGGGATAAGAAATAAAGGATAGAGACGAAATATTGAAAACAGATAAAATTTACAAAACACTATATAACACACAAATTGAGAAACCAGAACACGCTGAGGAATATCCTAAAGTGATGAACGTTGGGTCGGAAGAAATCCCTGAAATCAATGAGGATGAAATCATGTACGCCCTAAAATCTATGAAGAGAAATAAGGTTCCAGGTGAAGATGATTGAAGAAGCTGCAGAAATAATAGTCCCAAGGCTAAAAAGTCTATTCATCTATTGCCTAGAACAAGGAAACATCCCAGAAAGTGAGAAGAATGCCTTGGTCGAAATATTATTCAAAAAAGGTGATGCATCATTACTTCAAAACTACAGACCGATTAGCCTGCTCTCACATATGTACAAATTACTTACAAAAATCAATACTCACCGATTATCACAAAAACAAGACGATTATCAACCAGTAGAACAGGCGGCCTTCCAGAAGGGATTTAGTACTGGCGACCATCTTCTCGACTTCTCGACTTTTCCTCTATACACGGTCTTCATTGATTATGAGAAGGCATTCGACTCTATTGAACACTGGGCACTAACAGAAGAACTCAACCATGCACGAATTGACTCTCGATATACTAAATTGATTAGAAGCATATACCAACATACTAGAACAACCATTAAAATGCACGAATATACTAACAGCTTCCTGACCGAGAGAGGTATATACAGTAGATACAATCTCGCCTATACCTTGAGACGGAAATAATAGTCAGTGACGTCAGTCACTAATTCGAAAACAGACCAACGTGAGCGGCTTAAAGTAATATTTAATATTTAACAATAAATCTGGTATGAAATGGTCGCAAAATGCCGCTTATTCTGAATGCGGACACGGCGTTCCGGCACAAAACGTGCACCGCTGCCAGATTCATTGTGGCCCGTATACGTGCGTTACGCGGAGCATTTGAAGCAGCTGTATTTTAACAGAAGTTCGCGATCGACGGTCGTAAATGTACTGATATTTTACGACCGTCGGGCGGAGGTCGCAACGTTGCAACAGTAAACGAGCATGTACCCTGTGAGAGATCTGTTGCATAGTCGCGCTTGCGGGTTTAGGTTATCGTTTTGTTTTAACATTGAAAATGTTTCTGTTTTCCTAAATAGGGCCTCAAATCGTGAAAAAGTGCATGCTACATTTGCCACACATAACGTCGTACGCGTGAGAGATCGTGTTAGCTTGTTTATTTAAACTTAAATTGATTGTAACGTATCG
The DNA here is from genome assembly GCA_016904865.1 of Pissodes strobi. Lineage (NCBI taxonomy): Eukaryota > Metazoa > Arthropoda > Insecta > Coleoptera > Curculionidae > Pissodes > Pissodes strobi. The sequence goes on from MU182863.1 coordinate 154,045, forward strand.
GAATCAGTTCTAATGACTAAAATAAATTGGAACTAACTGAAACTAACCGAAAGTGTATTGAACGACCATCCAAAACTAACAAAAAGCACCAAAAGGGGCTAAAACGTATCGAAATAGATTTAAAACTAACCCAAATTAACCGAATATTGGTGACTAACCAAATCTAACCAAAAACATTAAAATTACTTATAACGTATCGGAACCGATTCATATTACTAAAATAAATTGAAACTAACTGAAAGTAACCGAAAGATGATTGAATGACTATCCAAAAATAACTAAAATCACCAAAACGGGCTAAAACATATCGAAATAGATTAAAAAGATTGAAGTAAGTTAAAACTTACCCAAATTAACCGAATTTAGGTGACTAACCAAAAGCATTATAATTGCTTATGACATATCGAAAGGTGATTGAATGTCTAATCAAAACTAACCAAAATTAACTAAGAGCACCAAAACGGGTAAAACATATCGAAATAGATTAAAAATATTGAAGTAAGTTAAAATTAACCCAAATTAACCGAATTTTGGCGACTAATTAAAACTAACCAAAACATTAAAATTGCTTGTAACTTACCGGAACTGGTTCAAATGACTAAGATATATTAAAACTAACTGAACTTTACTGAGACTTGACTGAACGACTAACCAATAGTAGGTAACTAAAAGCATCAAAACGGGCTAAAACGCATCGAAATAGATTTAAAACAATGAAGTAAGTTAAAACTAACTTAAATTAACCGAATTTTGATGACTAACCAAAAACCCTAAAATTGGTTATAGTGTAACGGAACTGGTCCAAATGATTAAAATAAATTAAAATTAACTGAAATTAACCGAAAGTTGATTGAACGACTAACCAAAATGGACCAAAGGTAACCAAAAGCATCAAAAGGGGCTAAAACTAGTTGAAACTTAAATTAACCGAATTTTGGCGACTAACTAAAGTTAACCAAAAACATCAAAATTGGATATGACGTATCAGATCCGGTTCAAATAACTAAAATAAATTAAAACTAACGATTTTAAATGACAAAATTGTATAAAAACTCGAAAATTCGTACTTTTTTAAAACGATAGCTGGCATCTGACGAATTTGTCGTGGATTTGGAGCGAAAATTCATATTGAATTCAACCGTCCATTAAAAATAAGCTGTGCTATGTATCCAAATACACTGCGAATATAATAATTAATAAATAATACTTTTGACTGTTCGTTTAATTTAAAATATGCTTTTTTATCATCTAAAATCCATTTAAAATGATTTTAAATGGCAAAATTGTATATAATATCGCCCTAGCGGCTAGAATCGGTTTACAAATTTTCGTCCCATTTGCGGAGATTTACCCTCATACCGCCGCGTAAGATGTTTACGCATCAATAAGTTGGAACTAACGGAAAGTTGTTTGAACGACTAACCAAAAGTGACTAGAAATAGCCAAAACGGGCTAAACAGAATCAGAACAGGTTAAAAATATTACAGTAAAGTTATAGCTATAGTCAAAAGCGGTCTTATCGTCCGCGGTCCAAAGGTCACATTTTTCATTAAATGTCATTACTTTGACAGATTTTACACGCAAAATCTGCCACGAATGAAGTTTTTACTGAAAACTGTGACCTTTGGACCCGCACGATAAGATCGCTTTTGACTATAATTATATTATATTAATAGATTTTCCTATCTAAAAGTGAAGGGTAATTTTTTCGGTTTTCATATATGCACATTTTTGATGTGTAAACATCTTACGCGGCGGTATGAGGGTAAATCTCGGCAAATGGGACGGACATGTGTAAACCGATTGTGACATTATAAGCCGTCGCATTGAGGAGAAAGCTAATCCAGGACGTCCGTGAAGGATTTTTATAAAATTTTGCCATTTAAAATCGGTTTTAAACGGATTTTAGACGATATAAAAGCATATTTGAAATTAAACGAACCGTCAAAAGTATTATTCAGATGCCCAGACTCTTAAAACAATATTCAGTCATGGCCCTCTTCTAAAATTTTCTTTCTATAAGTTTGTTTTTTTTAATGGACGGTTGAATTTAAAATTAATTTTCGCTTCAAAATCCACGACAAATTCGTCCGAAGCCACGGCTATCGTCCTAAAAAACTCTGAATTTTCTGATTTTTACACAATTTTGTCATTTAAAATCGTTTTTAAATGGATTTTAGATGATAAAAGGGTATATTATTATTTTAAATTAAACGAACTGTCAAAAGTATTATTCAGATATCCAGACGTTTAAAACAATATTGAGTCACAGCCCTCTTCTAAAATTTGCAAAATTTGATTATTGACTTTCCCAAATCAAAGGATGTCGGCCAAAGATGAGTAACTGGTAAAACAACAAGCTTTGTAGATTTTCGTGTCGAAAGTATGCAGTGAATTAATCCACAGTAGAGTGCTATAGACGACCTCAAATCTCCCTCTCCAATTTTTTGCCTCCTCACCCCCCTCCGGTGACTTTGGGATAGACCCCGCCCACTTGATCTTAAGTGTATTCGACCTTGAATGACATTGACATTTTACTTTGAATGTCCCTGAGTTTTTGTTGATGGTCGCGCATATGACCTTGGGATTGCTCCAAGCGTGTATGACCTTGAAGGTCCTTGGGACTGTTTTGTGGTATCTTTTACCTTGAATGACATTGAAGTAATTTGATCATGAATGCCCTTAAGTTTTTGATGTGTAAACATCTTACGCGGCGGTATGAGGGTAAATCTCGGCAAATGGAACAGAAATGTGTAAACCGATTCTAGCCGCTAGGACAGTACTATATACAATTTTGCCATTTAAAATCGTTTCAAACGGATTTTAGACGATAAAAAAGCATATTTAAAATTAAACGAACCGTCAAAAGTATTATTTTTATTATAATATATTCGCAGTGTATTTGGATCCATATCACAGCTTATTTTTAATAGACGGTTGAATTTAAATTGATTTTCGCTTCAAAATCCACGACAAATTCGTCCGAAGCTATCGTCCTAAAAAAGTCCGAATTTTCGGATTTTTATACAATTTTGCCATTTAAAATCGTTTTTAAACGGATTTTAGACGATAAAAAACATATTATTATTTTAAATTATACGAAATGTCAAAAGTATTATTCAGATGCCCAGACGTTTAAAACAGTGAAATTTGAAAAAGCTAGTTATTGACTGTCCCAAATCAAAGGATGTCGGCCCCAGATTATAAGGTAAATAAGCTGTGTCCATATGTTGATGTTGGTGGCATTAGCTTTTTGTGTCGAATTTGTGCAGTGAATTAATCCGCTCCGAAGCTGCCAGTGCGTATTATTAAAGAATCCTAACTAATATTATAAATGCGAATGTTTTTGTTTTTACTCTATGAACATGCTAAAATGTACAGGTAAGGGCCATAGGACGTTGGAAATGCCAGTTCTCGTCCGATCACTGAAGTTGAGCAACGTCGGGCGTGATTAGTACTTGAATGGGTTACCGCTTGGGAACATAACTTGCTGCTGTAATTTTTTTTACAACCGATGTCTTTATAGGATATGTTTATACATTAGTCTCGAGTACTAGCAGACTCGCTTAATTTTTTTTTATTTATTTTTGTTTTAATTATGATAATGTTTAATATTATTGCTAAAAATGCATTTCTTTAATTATATACCTATATTATAAACACTCGTGTGTTTGTATTTTTACTTTTTTAAACTCTGCTTTTGGAAACCAAATGAATTTCAACGCAAATCACATTTTTGCGTTTTTATTCATCATTTTCAATTCAACAAAAAATGTGGGATTTGGATACTACGGTCGAAGTTATAGTTGAACCTCTTATTATCAATGTTGGTTCCGAAAGTAGTGATAGTAATGATTCTGAATCAAATTCTGATCAAACCTCCGATAACGAGTAGTAAGCTTAAAATTTTATTGATTTTTGATGTAAACTTTCGATGCAACTTTCAATATGGTATTTTATGATAAGAAAAACCCCTTATCATCCATAACTCTTTTTTTCCTAGCCTTAATGAATACATAGTACTATTTGTTTGTAGTACAATTTTGTTGCTTATTACTAGACTTAGGAATAATTTTGAATATACGTTTTTTTGTATATTTTAGACTAAAATCATGCATATTTATGTGCATAAACTTTATTTTTTAAGTGGATATTTGCCTAAGTCTACTTATTACTACTCCATTATATAGTTATTATAACATATTATTTTACAAAGCAATTGTATCCGCCACTGGAATTTCCTTCTCTCTTCCCTTACGCCTCGAGGCGCGCCTTAAAACTAAAAATGAGTCACTGACTATTATTTCCGACTTGAACTATAAACTATTTACTTTGGCACTCGAAGGCGTTTTTAAAAGGATGGACTGGTCGGGTAAAGGAATAAATATCAATGGCGAAAGACTAAATCATCCAAGATTTGCAGACGACGTTGTTCTGTTCGCGGAAAACGAGGAAGACCTAAAAAATATGATAGCAGAATTAGAGCAAACATCAAAGAAAATAGGACTTAAAATCAACCTAAGTAAAATAAAGACAATGTGTCGACAAGACCCACAAATAGGAACACTGATAGACAGCGTCAGAAAATATATATATCTTGGATAAAGTGTAACACTGGGAAAGCAAAATAAAGATATGGAAATAGAGAGAAGACAACGATTGGGATGGGTAGCATTCGGAAAATTAGCCTTCATTCTGAAAAAGAAAAAGATATATCTTTTTCTTACCCCCCAAAGTATTTGACCAGTGTATTCTCCCTGTCATAACCTATGGAGCTCAAACCTGGACCCTCACAAAACAAATAATAACAAAACTGGAAGTGACACAAAGGACTATGGAAAGGGCAATTATCGGTATATCGTTAAGACAAAGGAGAAGAAACGAATGGCAGAGAACTAAAGTAACTGACAGAACAACAAGAATAACACAGTTGAAATTGGACTATGCCGGACACATAGCTCGCATCAAGGACAATAGATGGAACGCTAGGATGCTCAAGTGGAGACCATGGGCAGGAAAAAGAAATAGAGGTCGACCAATAACTCAATGGTATGACGATATCAAGAGATCAGCAGGACTACCATGGATAAGAATCGCACAGAATAGGAATAGATGGAGAATGTTAAGGGAAGCCTATGCTCAATACTGGGCGCCAACGGGCTAAAGAAGAAGAGGAAGTCACGAAATATAGGTCTGGGTTGGAATCCCTATCCCACGCAGCCGAGTGAAATGTGCCTTGCTGTTCGGCGTCAAAAATAAGGCTCAATTTATTTATCTCTGACCATTCTACGAGAGATTCTCCGCAGCTATTGCTTCGGGCATATCTCCACATCTCATGGTATACCGTTGGATGTACCACCTGTCAGTTAGTACCGTCAGATAGCTTTTGAAAATTTAAAATGGGAATGTGAAATTAATTTTACTCCATCTCTAATGGTCTTCTTGCTGCCAAGGAGAAAAGTAGCCAAGGTACCGATTTTCAACTGTTTATAGCTGTGAAACTGCTAACTCTAGAGGTATAACATTATAAATCAAATATGCTTAAAATTTTAAATAGAATCCAACAATGTAATAAAATATAGGGTGTTTCATTTAAAAACTGTAACTTTGTTTTACCACCCTGTATATAAAAAAGTGACGATTAAAAAATACAAAAAAATAAAGATCATTTTACAAGGAACAACTTTTGTATTTTTTTTTGCAGACCCTATAGTTTTCGAGATAAGGGTGTGAGGCGCTTCGGTTTCTTCTGCATGCAATGCTATTGGACGGTTAATTTTAACCATTAGTTATGTCTTCCAATGGTTGGTTCTCGGGCGCCAACGCTTTAGATTTACGTGGTAAAGGGCCCACAATGCTCCGGGCAGCTTTTATACAGTGGATAAATGGCGAACCAGGGGTGTAGTGCGCATATCTGTGCTGGTTGCTGGCCGCCTGTAGAAATTTGCGTAATACTAGTAGGTAGTCCAATAACGGCATCGTAAATGGGTGTCAACCTCGAAACAAATCAGGTAGAAGAATTTTTTTTTTATCTTGTATATATTGTCGAAAGTATACCGAAACCAAGTTTTCGACCTCCTGCACTCTTGGCCCAACTACTGTAACCATAGAACCTGAAAATATTGGCACTCTTTCCGGATTTTCAGCTATAACTCCTTTTTCTCTAGGTCCTAGCAAAAACTATCCTATTTTCAATTTGAAAGGGAATATAAAGCCAAACAACTTTGATATCAAAAGTTTTTCCTAAATTGAAAATTAAGCGAGCTACAGTTCGTCAAAATCTGGAAAATTTCTCATTATTTACTATAAGTTATAATAATTAATAATTCTTACAGTCACAGCCTACTTATAAGACAATGATAAGTAATAATTTTTTTCTAATGAAGTAAATAAATTTTTCAAATTTTCTACTGAAACCTTCGAAAATACGAAGCGGTACGTAGACTAAAGTGTATTTTTGAAATCCTTTTTCATTTATGAGCAGATTTGATTTATTGCACGGTTTTCGCTTAAAAAAATAAATCTGGTTAATATGACAATATTACCAAAAATCACCATGCAGAGAAATAGATTTTATTTTTTTAGGCGAAAACCGTGCGTTGTACTAAAAACATTCAATAGATCAAACCTGCTCATAAATGAATAAGGATTTCAAAAATACACTTTAAAGTTTACGTACCACTTCGTATTTTGGAAGTTATTCACTAGAGAAAAAAAACCTATTACTTCATTAAAAAAGAATTATTACTTATCATTGCCTTATAAGTAGGCTGTGACTGTAAGAATTATTAATTCTGTTGTCATTTACTTAATTTGATGTTTAAAATATGTGAGCATTATTATTTTCAAAAGGAATCGTTGAGTTTACTAATTTACATGTATGGTTTAGTTAATGGCAGATCGCCGGAAGCTAGGCGATTGTATCAAAAGCGCCCTCCTACTAGAGTCATATCAGATAGGAAAATATTTTGAAATGTACTATGAAGATAAATAATCAATTAAAAATGGCCCATCGGACTGTAACAGCTGCAGAAATTGAAAAAGCAGTTTTGAATTCGATTGATGAAAATCCTGAACTTAGTAGAAAAATTGGAAATAACTTGAATCTCTCGCACCTTCTGGTTTGAAAAATTCTGCACGACTTTCTGTTATACCTGCATCATATTCAACGGGTCCAAGCGTTACTTCCCTGAAACTTTCCTTTGCGAGTTAACTTTTATTTCTGGAGAAAATTGCGCATAATCCCTTGTTTGACCATTGAATAATGTGTACCGATGAAGCTAACTGCTCCAAAAATGCTATCAGAAATTTCCACAACCCGCATGCATGTATCAACGTTAAAAAATTTAGACGTATCAATTAAACATACAACATAGGTACCTAATATATTCATATAATATGCGGGGTCTCCAAGTCATTTAGATTATTAAGTTGGTTTAAATTCAACTTAAAGTAAAAAATAAGTAATTTTTCAGATTTTAAAGAACTGTACCTAGCTAAGTTTTCAATTTAGGAAAAAACTTTTCATATGAAAGTGGTTTGGCGTTTTACTCCCTTTCAAATTGAATATAAGATAGTTTTTCCTAGGACATAGAGTAAAGGAGTTATAACTAAAAATCCGAAAAAAGTGCCAACATTTTGAGGTTTTATAGTTAGTTACGCCAAGAGTGCAGGAGGTCGAAAACTTGGTTTCGGCATACTTTCGACAATATATACAACATAAAAAATAAAATCTTCTACTTGATTTGCGTCGATGGTAAAGTACGCCGTTATTGGACTAAGGAAGGGAATTAGAAAGAAAACAAACAATTTCAAAATCAAACCTAATACAGCATCTCTATCGCCAGCTTGTAATATAAATCATGGTTTAATCAATGCCCTGATGAAACCTATGCTAACCTAACGTATTAAATAAAGAATATTATCCGAGTATTATCGTGAGTGCCCTAATGAAACTGATGCTAAGCCAAACTATGAAAACTTCACTAAAGGGTTACCCATATGCAACTTAACTAACCTAAAGCCTAGACTATAGAATAAATAAATACAGTATTGCCAAAGGGAGGTATGGTATGTGAAACGTAATAATAAAATAAAAGCTTCGAGAATAGAATCAACGCCGCGGTATCAAATAGGTCAGAAACGGTACTGCAATGACGAAACTACTTTGATCGCTTTCCAAACAGTCCACCAACGGTACAAATCTCTCCCTAATATGGTACTGATGGTTATGGATACACGCGGCCTGTTGTGTAGAAGATTTGCGGGAACATGAAGCGATGGCGGTAAGGATCGAAAGATATTGGTATTATAGGATGATAGCGGTACCAAGGATACGGTAACACGCCAAATTTTCAGAATCTTAAAAGAAACACCCTATATATTATTTCATTTGTCGATTCCCTGTAAAAAAATCGTTTTGTGTAGCATGCTCTATGTACCTAAAGTCAACAGTTTTCGAGCTATAGGAATAGCTAACAGGAGCCACCTAAAGGTTGCGGGTCTTATTAGGGCTTCTTCTGATGATCACTTAACTTGTTTCCCTATTGATATTGTGGACGATCGTTCTGATCTTCCATTTTAGTTTGTCTATGATCCTTATACATCACACAAAGAAGTCGTCTGTCTTACATATAGACAAAAAGGACTCTGTTGTTATAATACTCAACCTCCAGAAATCACTAAGTAAACTTTAAAAAACGTGATGATTTTGCACTAATGCATCTTATCGATAAATAATTAGCACTACTTCAAAATTGTCTCGAAATTGTTATAATTGATTGAAAGTAAAAAGGCTCGTTGTCATGTGGCATTAAATGTCGTGACTTTCACCGTCATCACATTGCGACAATTTTTGTAGCTTATTTTCACGTCTTTTAACTGGTGTGACATTCACTGTTACAAATATGGTATCCGGTGAAGTAAACACTGTCACGATAAGGCGACAATACTGTTTTCACCACGTCGAGAGCGTGGCACTTCCACACAAGTGTCACTAAAATCAAACAGATTTAGATATCATGACATTAAAGTCCCGACATTAACCGATTGTCGACGACCACGCGACTTTCCGTTTTCACGATGACAATTGTCATGCCAGTTAATGCCTTGGCACTAAAAGTCACAGTTTAATGTCACGTGAAAACGAGCCTTAAGAATTTACCGGTATTTATTCCGTTGTCACGGCACATATCAACCAGTTGTCATGAGTAATTTCAAATTTGACACATCCTAATCTTTGATGTTTTATAATAATTATGTTCAGTAGTTTTTCGTCATGCACCAATAATTGTTTGTAAGTACCAAGAGTTATATTTAACGAGTGATGGTAATTTTTTTCCCGTAGCGGTTCTGTCAGTCAGTTTAATCGGCAAGGTTGACATCTGCGAAAAGATGTATAAAAATATAGTGCCGGATATCTGATACTAACAGTAATATAATCATTTGTCTGACATTTGATATATTTAATAATAAATCCAAGTGCCTATTTTATTATATTGCAATCACAACATATTAATTATTTATAAGTTCCCATAAAGACAGTAAAGTTCTGTATTAAAATAAGGCATTCAGGGCCGTATCTAGGGCGTGGCAAGGGTGGCATTTGCTTCGTCACATTTTACTGAAGGCGGCAAATTCTTTATGATATATCATATACACCTTCGTTACACTTCAATCAAGAATGAATAGTAAATCATATAGCTACGGAATGTCACTGAATGCGCGATTTTAACATTTAAAATACAGGCATAGGTTTTTATGGAATCACTTTGTTGTATAAATAGCTCTCAAAGGATTTTAATTTTCGTTCAATCATGGTTCATTAGTCCAAAAAATGCTAAATTTTTGCATTATCATGCAATATATGAATGCTCAAACAGTTTTTCTCTGACAGTAAATACCTAAATTGAAACTTGGTGTTTGCAATTGATCTGTTCATGAGAAAATTTAAAGTAAATAAATAATATGAGCGATCGTTACAAGAAAAATAGCTTTCCAAACCGCTAGGCAAATATATAGCCATCTTCCAAGCAGAAGTGCTTGCCATAAATATATGTGCAGAAGAGTGCCTCACACAAGGACTTCACAGAAAGCACATCTACATATTTTCAGGCAGCCAGGCGCCTTGAAAAGCTCCAAAAGCTTTTAAGTGCGTGTCAAAGCTCGTCTGGGAATGTATAAGCAAACCCTAAAACAACTAGCAACACTCAACCAGGAGGGCAACGAAAAAGCAGACTGCCTTGCGAAAGACGGAACTGGAACGCCGTATGATGGTCCGGAGCCCTACTGTGGCCGCCTCATGAAGAGCCACATCACCGAAGAACTAAACAAATGGGAAAAAAGTCCAACTGTCATTCTACTGGAGATACACTCCAGGACAAAGACAGGCGAAAAGATTTATGACCATCTCTGCGAAAAGACCAGAACAGCTCTTAGACATTAACAGAGCAGATATTAGAAGTGTCGCCGGACTGCTCACTGCTCACTGGATATTGCTAGGTAAAATGCCACCAAAACGCAATATGCAAAGGAGAAGATGACCAGTGCAGATTTTGCAATAATGCAACTGAAACTGCAGAACTAGATGTGCCAATGTCCAACCCGACTCTGCAAAAGGCTCAGGTACATTGAAGGAGTACTACAGCTATCACCTCAAGAAGTGAGTCAATTACCTTCCAATAGAATAGCTTCGTTTGGAAGAAGACTACGTCTCTTGGACACAAATTAACTTGTAGAGTCATGTACAAAACATCTGTAAAGGTAGCAGTGCCGGGCGGCTGAAAATAGCCAAAACGACTCCCTAGCTATCTACAACCTACAAGAAAAATATTTTTGTTTTAAATATAACGTGTTTAAATAATTTATCAGCTATTTTTAAACAACTGCAAGTTTTTAGAGGGTGCTAGATGAAATAATTGTATTAGTAAGTAAGGATTTTTCAAAAAGGACAAGTTTGAAGACGTTAAATTTTCCTTTTACAATTTCTTTCTGGAGAGGGTCTCGCAGAATGACTTGATTATTGTACCTTGAAACAGAATTTCCACAAGGAATTACAGTTAACCACTTCCTGCAAAATATGTCTCGTTCTGGACCATAACACTTCACTTAATTGTGTTTTTAAGAGGACGCAAATCAGTAGGTACTATTTAAAGCTTTATAATAAATAAATCGCGGAATTCGTTCAAACGGTTTATTGAAAATTGAGTTTATTACACTGCAATGCCGTTGTAAGCATGGCAGAATGTCTTTAGCCTACGGAACGGGACGTCATCATTTTTATTTGAGTAGTTTGCCTTTACATTGTGACGCGCACCTGGTTTATTCCAATGTCGTATTTAGGATCTGTGGGCCCTGTGGACTGAACCTGTTGCTAAGGCCCGATAACCCAAACTAACCATTAGCATTGGTGAATTCACAGAGGTGGTAAAAACGAAAGGAACTGAATATTATTAAGGTAATATACCTTAATGGATTCAAATACACAAATTAATTAAAACGTTAATGGCTTAATGGCTATTTAGTTTCCGCCTACACTGCGTACTAATATTTTGATATCTGCTTTGTCTTAAAATGTCTCTTTTAATGCTTAGTAAATCTAAGGCCTTGAGCCTGTCTTCTTGTATGGAGGTTTGAAAATAAGCTTTCTCCACAGCTATTTGTAACCATAAATGACTGGTGCATTCTTACTTTATCGTTTGCTTGTCATGTTTTTGATAAATACGCCCCATTCCTTTAGAGTAGCTTTTAAAATCAGCTACAGCATTTAGATGCTTTTTAGAAACTTAACCCAAACAAGACGTCCAGCAACATTTTACCAATCACAATAAACATAATGAGCAAGCTTCGAGCGCTTTCGGGAAATAAGTTTGCATACGTAGCCGTAGACGCGTCCATTGCTAGAAGAAAAGCAAAGCTATGTACGTTTTATGATTTCACTGTTGATTTTTTTTTTGTAAAACTCCTTGCAGTACCTCCATCGCTTTGCTTCGAAGATTTACAGTCAAATAGATCACTGTCACAATTTTAAATGGTTGTGGAGTCCACTTTTATGCAGAAATCTATACTATTACTCTGTGTTATAAACTCAGGCTTAATCTAATGTTATTCTTCAAGCAACGATTTTTACTTAAAGTTAAGACAGGTGTGTCAGCCCGTACACGCTCAGTGTTTTCTGTCACCTTCGCAAAATTTTCGGCTGGCAAACAGAGGGATGTAGATATTCACACACCCAAACACCACATTAACCTAAACCAAATGCAAATGATGAATGATGATCATCAAACTTTTATGCTATTTTATTCACTAAAATAAAAAACTTGATTTGACGGACACCCCATTTTGATTTTTCATTTTCGGTGGTGCAGGACCCTTTAAGGTGCGAGCCCATACACTGCAGTCTAGGTATTTCTGTCGCTGGGTTATCTTCTATGCATATTGCATACCGACACTCTGTATTCTATGCTATGGCCAGTCCATCCATATGCCATTCATTACATTTAAAACGAAAAACTATAGCCACTCTCAAATAGCGATATTTACAAAAATTCAGCCAAATAAAACTATAAACTGTCTTGTTTAGCAATTTTTTGACAGCAACGTAGAATATATAATTTTTGCATGAAATATATGCATGACGTTAAAAAATAATACATTTTTAATATCAGATTCCTGTTTTAAGAATAGTGCAATATTTAGAAAACAGCCTGTATCTGCCCTAAGCAACGTAATTAAATTTGATTTAAATTATAGGTAATGTATGCATATCTATATGTATAAGGAATCCAATAATTGCATTATATTAATAACGATTAGTATTGTTTTCGTTAGGGACAAATTATTATAACTCTCTTAATATGTATAATGTATATCCGGAACTAAATTCAATATGTTTTTTCCTCCATTAACTAGTATCCTTGTCAGTTCAATTTTCAAATTATTGCCGTTATATGGCGTTTCCCTTTTTACAACTTATGAACGTTGTTGAAATGTTAAGGTTTGTAATCTAATATTAGCAAAAAGCTTTTTAATATTATTTTCACAACTTCCTTATGCTAGTAATGTGTTTTATAGGGTGATGAAAAATCGGTAAAATAATTTAAGGTTTCACTTTTAAGAAGGAATGAATGATCCAAACTAACCCCACCATTTTAATAATTTCTTTATTGCACTAGTGTAGTAACAAAGCAAATCTTGATATTTGTTTATTGATATTTTTAATTCCTTATTTTTTTTACTATAATTTTTATTATATAAAATATTTTTAATACATGCATATGCATCAGTGCTTTGATTTAGTGGAAGCTTTTCAAAATTATCGATATTTATAACATAGTCTACCGGTTTCGTAATGAATTAAATCTTGTAGTTTTTTGCACATGCGGCTTCTAAAATAATTTTGTCGCTCTGAAAAGATTGCAACCTGACTCGTTTTAAATATCTTATTACACCTTTTGTACTGTGACAAAATTCTTACAATATCGATAAAGCTTTATAGCCCAATATATAAACATAAAGGAAATACATACATAAAGTCGTAATAAAACATGCACAGAACACGATTTCAAAATCATAATACCAATTTCAAGCCTTATGGGAGTTAGGGTCATGTTTTTCATATAATTTACAGTATTCAATGTGTACGCACATCTAAAGCTAATCTTTAAGTGTCGATTTTACCATAAAGAAATATTGTTAAATTTTTATCAAATGATAGCTATGATATGGAAGCTACATAACAATAAATCATCTATAAGCTGACGTTCTTCGCTTTTTCGCGATGTGCAGGAGTTGAGTGGCGAAACGGTGAACGATCGTGCGCGCCCGTGGCAAAAGCTTGAACCCGAGATAAGGGAGAGACCGGTTACTGGCCCAGCAAATTTGTTCTTGTTTTTATCGTTTTTTTTTTCACGTAACTTCCTATACTTATTTCCTTGCCACTCATCTGGGGAAATGAACGTAGATGGAGCAGTCATCGCTTTCCTCGTGGTTGCCAATTCGACTATAATTTCTGTACATACATCTTGATGTCCTTTTTTTACTCACCCTTGATTAAGAAACAAAATACATATTATGAATAAAAAAAATCAATTAGACAACGCTGCACTAGAACGGTGACGGAGACGCGCGCCGATGACGGCTTGACATTTTTGTAATGGCCGCTTTGTTTGATTATGCTGTTTACGTGTTTTTGTGATTTATTGTGCCATTATCATAGTTTCCCACCTTGAATTATTGACTTTTATTAGTAATTGAAGTGTATATATGTTATTTATTATGTTATTTATTATTGAAGTTGAACTTATGCCACTTTCGATTCTTTTTGCTTTCATTTGAGAAAGATTACTCAGAAATAAAAATCGAAAGTAGCATTAGTGCAATTATATTTATATTAAATTTAATAAATGGGAAGAATCATAGTCTGTTTGGCCATTGAGTTTTACAATATTCAATTTTAATGGTATTCATTCGTATTGTCTGTAAGAAAAACATAGATCTAAACCAAATAAAATACATTTTTGATTATATGCTAGTATTTATTAAATTGAACCTGTATATTTTGAACAAATAAATAAGAAAAAGAGATGGGTAATTTGAATTTGATGGGCAAACGACAGCCAGCGCCCGTCTCTCGCGCCATCTGCGTTCATTTCCCTTGGAGCGAGACAAAGAAGGCATGGCAGCTTTCTCTCTCTCGGATGATTTTATAACATTGAGTTGCGCGTCTCTCCCTTGTCTCTGCTTGAACTTTAACGACCAAATTTTACATATGTACTATTTATTATTGAAATATGGTAGTACGGGAGCTCGCAAATGTTCTATTATTAGTTGTAAAGATACATTTAAAAAATTATAGGTACTTGAGACCATACGACAAAAGTGAAAACTTCAACAATGCAGCATTAATATAAAATATTGTCGCGATAGGATTTAAAAACAATGACGCCGTTTATTGAGAGAAGACTTAATGAGATTGCATTAACAGCGCATTGTCTTTTCCGCAACGCCACGCTTTGATTAGCGCGCAGGAATATAGCTCAGATTCGAAAGTGATCTACGTCAGGTGAGAAGAGATGATAAAGAAATCACTTTAGTTAAAAACAATAACAACGTCTATTGGTCAAACTTAATGAGAACACGTTAAGAATATCTATTGGTCAGAAACTTCATAAGATTATATTATACCCGATTACTAAAGCGCGCCTGCTATCTCGATTGAGGTATATATATGAACTATTTATAGGTCTTTGTTCACTGTTTTATAAATATAGTTTTCCTTAAGAGTTTTGTGTTGTGTTTCATTTATAGTTATTTTTTTACTCAAAGATTAATTTAATGTTTCTGAGAACTTTAACAAATCTCTCGTAGATTCGACTTATATAAGTGTGGATAGGCAACCTGCGAGTTCACGAACATGGGCTCGGGCGACACTCAGATTTGAATAAGGAACTTATGATAGGGTAGAACCCAAAGCGTACAATGTGTACTGCCCAGGAGCGGTCTTTTAGGTGAGACGCAAAGTCTCCCAAAATGGTGGTTCGCTACCATTTTTATATGATAAAAAGTGCTGATCGTTGCATGTTTAAGGTTCATAATAGCTTCCGTTGACTACTCGCGTTTTTTATAATTTGCCTTTAATGTTTACAAAATATTTTGCAAGTTCAGGTTCAAGGTGATATTTATTTAGTAGCTTATGCATTTTAGTAGTTCACACGTGCCCTCACCCTCTAAACGTTGGTCCCAACGTTAACACGACCTCTATTGCTTTAAAAAGAAAGACTTCAGTTCGAGAAAACATCGCATTTTACATCATCTTACTTATAACTATTCAATACAAAAATGTTATCATCGGGTTTGTTACTTTCTAGATCCAGGCTGATCCTTTGTGACTCCCTCTAGCCTGCAGTCTATGTCTTATAAAATTATCTTCTGGCTTGACATGCCCTTAAACTGCTTGAGGATATTACACGTGACTGATTGACTTCGATTTCGTACGGAAAATTGTTATAGATTTCTTTTTAAAGCGGAGATATATCAAGGTTTACGAATCTGGGATTGTTTTTTGAACTAGTCAGGAGGTAAATGAGGGCACCAATAGCTTACCTGCATGAACATTCTTCAGAATTTCCTTGCATTTCCTACCCTGGCTCTACAGTTTCTTTAATAATTGTAACATACACTGGTCGGCAATCAGTGATTCCATAACGCTCCAAAATTTTTGACTTGTGCGGATCCATCTACATAAGATTTAAGTTCTAATCCCCAAATTCATGCCTGCAATGTGAGTCCATCGTCAACTTATAATACTTTAGAATTCTTTTTCTCAAAGAAGAAGCGTCCGGGAAGTAGGTACTTCCCGGACGGTTGCCGAATTTCAATATAAATATTAATATAAATAAGAATTAGAATGTTTCTGTTAGTACCTATCTTCTGTTCGAATTTCAATGGAATGTTCGAAATTTTGTTCTTCAAAGAAAAATAATAAAGAAATGTGTTTCATTGATTCGTTATTCTACACGGTTGCCGAAAAAGTAGTGTTCGCAACACGTCCGAAAATAGTTTTTTTGGACTCGCAGACTTCCAGAATTTTGTCTACTCGTCCAAAAAAACAGTATTTTCCGGACTTGTTACGTAAATTACCATTTCGAGAAAAAATAGATACGTCCACTTTTTAAATCTAGAAATCGACGTGTTTTTATATTTTCCTGAGAGGTCCCTTCCCGACAAACAATTTTTTTTACTTAGAAATTTTACATTGTACCTCAAAAATCGATCCGACAAAAAAAATTCGGAAAAATTAATTAATTTGTTCCACAGTTATCCTGTATAAAAGCAACATTTTGAAAACTCGCATATATGACGTAACAACTCAAAAATAGAAATTTAAAGCTTTCATGTTACATACCCGAGCGCGACAGATTAGATGTGTTTCATTCACTACCCAGGAAAAAGGGTGCTGAACGCGCCTAATACAGTTTTCACTTCAACAATAGATGCACCCCCAAAGTGAACTTTTGCACTTGGTTAAAAAACAAATAGACTTATTTGATACCAGCTTCCCCAACCTCAGTAACAAAAATTTTGGCAAAATATGTGAATAAATACAGAATAATCAATGTTTCGCTTTAACTGTAAATAGTGACGTTATTTGGTATTTAATTCTTAAACATTTGAGGGTTTTTGCTGTATGCAACTTGGTGGTGCAAATTTGGAGCTTGCGGCAGCCATACATATTCTCCTTCAATTTCGGCTTCGAACTAGTATCCAAGAAAAAAAAAGGTCGATCATGCAAAATAGTCTAAAATAAGGCAACAATATTCATATATTTTCCTTCAACTCTCATCGCTCCGTTTTCCCGTTGAAGAGGTCGGACACAAAATTTTATTTTAGTTGTGCGTAATGTGACAACCTTAGACCATATAGTCTAAGGTGACAACATTAAGGCAACAGCATATACATATTTGTCTTTCATATTAGGTTTGTTGAAGAGAGCTGACGTTCGGGTCTCCCCGAATGGATATAGCATTAGCAGAAAAAAAACCAAATGGGTTAATTATACAATCTTGTCCAAAATTGAAGCAACGTTACAGACTTAAAATGGGACAAACATTTTATAAGGGGGAACATTTCAACCGACCCATCAACACCACTTCGATGATACCTGATTTTCTGGTGAATGCGCTATGCAATTCATGGTTTTTAGTTTTTATTTGTTTTCCAGAATTTAATGTCAATAATTTGTTTCTATAAAAATATTCGAAAAACAAATATTGTTTTTTAAAGCATAAATTCCTGACATGCACAATTAATATGCAAATTTAACTTTATATAAGTCAATGTGAAATATATCTTTAATATAATGGAGTTTTAATGTATAGCTTGTATTTCGTAGCTTGCTTAAAATACATTATTTAAATCTAGTCATATCGTCATCGTTGTTTGAGTAATTCTCCTTTACTCAACCAACGGTCACATTTAAACCTATATTTTTACAATAATGTTATATAAATATCGACTGTTAATACAGACTGTTCAGCAGCGTAGCTACAATTTTCGGCCTAGAGCCCCAATATCTTGGAAATTGGAATACCTATAAAAATAATTTTATTTTTATTTTAGTTTATGTCATTATTTTAATCAAAAACTTTTCTTTAAAATTATAGAGGGTTGGATTATATGGTAATCCTAATAAATACGTACTACAAGCTTGTCAACTCAAATAAATACATAATCATCTTAAATCTAATGAGTAATACTTAAACTGTATTAAAAATGTATTAACAAAAAGATACTAAAATTCCTTTTATTTAGCTTTACTTTCAGGAAGAGAAGTAATGGCTTGTCCATATCAGTTTATCTGGATAAATCAGTTTTTGTGGTTGCCAAAAGAGATAGAGAATCTAGCCTGTCTTGAGAAATTCTGTTTCTTAAATGCCTAAGTTTTAATTATTTTTAATTTAGACAAAGGCCTTTCTTTCATTACTTGCGAAACTTATGGGTAAAGTAAAATTAAGTTCAACATCAGAGCATGATTGTATCATTGTATTGTGTGATTCCCCATTTTGCCACTAGTTTACGTACAAAGATTCCAGTCCGGAGTTGTAGCATTTTACACGGTTGCCAGGTTTGATTATTTTAAGCGGTTTTTACAAAATATTTTTAAAGCCAAATTTTATCCTTTATAAAGCGTTTTGATTGATTTCCCTAACCAACCGATCGGCCGGGGACCCAAAAAGGGTTCCAGGATCAGCGCCCCCACCTCTTCACACCCCGCGAGGTCCAGCGGGGCTGTACCTAGTTAGCAGAGAGAAAAAAAACTTTGCAGTTTTTTCCTCTCTGTAGTTAGGCCGGTGGGACTGTGACGTAATATCGATACTTTTTTATTTTGGTATTTATAAGCAGAAATATATTTTTCTATAATATAATATATTATAGTATTAGTCTGTAAAATAAACTATATTGCTGATTGGGATTAAATCAGATACAAAAAGGGTCACAAAGTAGTAATTGAAAATTCATGGTAGAAGGATGGACGTTTTTGTTTCTGGTAAAAAAACCTTCTTGAAGCAAGCAAATTGTGTTAAATGTCATAATTTTATGCTTCCTTCAGCTGAAGTTACTGATGAGACATATAGTTACGGCGAAACGCGTCTACACTACTGCCATTTTGCGAGTAATTATCTGAGATTTTTTTATTACTTGGGTATAGTTTAGATGTGGAAAAATTAGATACTTGAGGAAATATAGATACTGTAGTATTAATATACATATGTCAAAAATGTATTCAAGAATATGGGCGGAGGTAAAACTAAAATTAACATTTTTCTTCTTTTATTCCTATGGCTTATTAGTAATATTTCTAGGACTACAATGCAATGGTAGAAAAAGAAGGTGTAGAGTAATGAGTAGTTTAAATTGATTCAAGAGTAGGGTGACTGACCGACCCAGTAATGGACATTCTTAAGGAATTTTCTTCTTTAAGCGTAATTAACTACTGTTGGGTTAGGCCTAAATAACTATTTAACACAGCTTTTAAAAGCACTTTCTGTGAAGATTGCGACTATTGTGATTAGAATTTGTTAGTTTGCAAATATAATTACTATTTTAATATGTGTAAAAAATTGACAAATGTGCCAGTAATTGTAACAGTCTGATTTGGCCCGTGAAAAAGATTTTAAAGTTCATTTTATATGCTGCATTTAGCAACACAAGATGCTATATTTTGCGGTAAGAATTATTGAGTATTGACCTCTTCGGTTAATTAATTCTAAATTTATTGATTCGATTTGTTGTCAATAAGCTTAAGGTTGCCGCATTTATTAACGTAAATTAATTTTATTCTACATATAGGTTAATGATATTGTCATATATTATTATCTGGGCTTAAATAAGATAATATTAATTTCTATAAAAGGTCAGTTGCCTTAATTTTTGCGTAATAGAACAAGAAATCGTCTACATAAATAATTTAAAGTATTCAGGTTAAAAGTAAACATTAGAAAAGTAGACGCAAGGAGTTTGATCGGGGACATTGAACGTTATTTGGAAGAGTCAGCAAGAAAGTGTAAGTTCGCTAGTAATTAACCCGGATTGACATATTGGGCAAAATTAATAATGGCCGCAGTAAGTGGGAGGTGCAATAGTTGCGAAAATTGATGAATGTACAGGTTATCGGTGTTTTTAAGAAACAGGAGGAACGAATGACGTCTAAGTATGAACGGTTAGTTAGAAAATGAAACATAGTTGAGAGTATGGTAAAAAGAGAAAGAGATAATTTTAAGGAATGTGAAAATAACAGTGAGCAATAGAAAAAGGCGTGAATGAATCAGAGGAAGGAAAAGTGGAACGGGGAAAGGAGACGGCAGCCAGAGATGAGTGAGTCGAGAGTAAGTCACTCGAGTGTTGACAGCCGTTACGGGTAGTCGAGAGTTGGCGAAAGTCCAAGTCGAAAGTTGGCGAAAGTCCAAGTGGAGAGTTGACGAAAGTCCAAGTCGGGAGTCCGATGAAAAAATAGTTTGCGTAAGTCTAACTCGCGGTTCTAAGTGAGAGTGTAACCAGAGGGTCGATAATAAGTGGAAGCCCAAGTCAATCGAGATCTAGTGGAAATCCGAAGCAGCCAAAGGCGTTCAGTAGGAGAGTCTCCGTTTCGAGCCGAAACCGGTTGAGGATTGGGGACTTGACGCGAGGACCATCCTAGGGTTGCTTTTAGGGGGAAAGAGAGATGTGAGTTAACATTATTGTATTACAAATTGTGTATCTATTAAGTTAACACCCCTAACGCATTAAAATACCTCCGCAGTCGAGCGAGTAATTGATTAGTATTTAGGTAGTAGTTCAAAAAATTAGTGTTTTGGGAATAACGGCGTTTTAATCGAAGGAAGTTAGACCTACCTCTTCAGGGTAAGATCCCCTTTATAGTTACCACCCCCGCAGCCTTAGCGGGACATAGTGGCGCAATAGTATTGGCACCCCCTTAGCGTGACGATATAATTGTACTAGCTTTTATAACACTGTGACCTTGAGTAGCTGTTTTGGATGATCTTATGTTGCCCTCAGACACTTTGTGACTATATTTATTTTAGTTGATAAGGGAACCACAGATCGCTTAGGTTTGATCAAACCACTAAAATAGGATATTATGTTATTAGTATAACTTTGCTTAATTTATATTATATTAATTATTTACTGGCCGTTCTGTATTTTAACGAATTGGGTTAATAAAGCCTACTGTTAAGCCTCATTAGATCCGACAAATTCATATTTTATTTTCGGTTTAAATATTTCATAACTGATTTGCTTTATTTCAATCTTCGGCTGATAACTTCTGATAACTTTTTGGGACCCCTGATTTGCTTTGAGATATTTGTATTTATCTTTTCACGCGGCCGGTTGTAACTTTTGTAATATTCGGTTGGTTGCCCTGAATGGTAGTGATGGGCTAGCTTCCGCCGTCGTTTTACAACCATAATAAACGAGAACTAATTCATTTATTATCTTAGAATTATTCCTCGTATCGAATCGTTAGAATCGATATACATTTCTAGGCCCTACAATTTTTTTCTTCCTGATTCGGTGTTTTTTCCTCTAATTTCGTGGAAGGAAAATTGACTGAAACGGATAGAGGATTCTTCTAGAAATACCCATCGGTGTGAGAGGAAGCATTTTGCTTTAACGCAGTCATAGTGGACTCAACTTTCTGTAATAAATATAAGTCTTGTCGGCCAAGCTTTAAGTTAGATTGATTTAATATATTAATTTGTTTATCTGGCCGATTGATATAATTAGTGTGGCCTTTTATCAGTTGATATTATTATCGTTACGTTTATAATTGATGCAGCTACTACACTGAAAAAAAATTTATTTGATCCAAATAAAAATGGAGTTTATTCAAGCAAATATTCGTTTGATAATAGCCAAACAAATATTTGTTTGAAAAAAAATTAATATTTATTTGATTTATTTTTAAGCTTTTCTTTGTTCGAAATAAATATTTATTGCGACGAAACAATATGATTTTATAATCGTTGTTCACATCAAACAATAAAAACTTTAAAACAAATAAAATTATTTTAATTCAAATACGAGAAATTATTTCGTACAAATACCCAAAACATTGGTTTAAATACCCGGCCTATTTAAATTAAAACACACAGCTTTTGGAACAAATATAACATATATATGTTCTAAAACCTTTGTGTTTTGATTGAAATCTGAGGTATATTTGTTCCAAAAACTTTGTATTTTAATTTAAATAGGTGGGTAATTTAAACCAATGTTTTGGGCATTTATACGAAATAATTTCTCTTATTTGAATCAAATAATTTTTATTTGCTCAAGCCTGTTCAATGTTTCAATATGTAGCTTAAAAAAAAATACTGTTATTATTATTAAGACGAATTTAGGTTTCACGTCTTAGCTGATATAAACTATATGTCTTAGTTTTCTTTTAAATGCTAAAGAATCCAAATTCCGAACCCTATCTAACCACCGATTTGTAAATGGTATGTCAGAACACTTAACTTTTAATTACCAAATTCATGACAGGAACAGTTGCCCACAGTAACTAAAATAAAAGTTAAAAAGGGATATCAAAGAAACATTTTTATTCAAAGGTATTAAAAACAAAGAACAAAACGAGTATTTCCAATATATAAATAAAAAATATAATCAGGTTATTTTGTCTCTGCTTATCACTGGTTTTGAAAGCTAAATCATTTTTATAATGAAAAAAACTATTATCATAAGCTAAAAACATCTTTTTTCTAAATACTAGATAGGAACATAAACATATTATGGGATAAGTTTGTACTACTTATTAATATTAACGGTAACTCACTAGTTTTTATAAAAAATACTAAAATTCTAAAGTTCATAAAAATTTTATCATACAAAAATAGTAACATTTTACTTAATTAAACTAATAGGACATACAACTACCTCTCCAGATCCAGTGTAATGAGCATTGAACGGAAATGGCACAAGATGTCACCGATTTTATTGTTAGTAACGACATTAAATCGATTTCCATCAGGCTACGTTAAACTTCGATGCCGTCAATATTTTGATCTAAAAATAAAACAACAATAACTAAAACAAAAATAATAGAAACGAAACAATTGTGACTGTTGTTCATGATGCTATTTGAATAGCCTGTTATATTGTTTAAAAGTATGTCATCCATTTAACAAAAATAATATTTTTTTAAATACTATTAGATTTAATCGAAATAAAAAACAATTTGCTTCAAAACTGTACTCCCATGGATCAACCATTTATTTATTCAGATTAAATAAACAGGGCTTTGAAATACCTATCAATTCATATCATATTATGTAGGTACATACAAGAACGAAGAGGCCGCCATTGAACTTGTACAACGTAAAAAGCAAAAACACTCAAACAAGATCGTACGCCAAACTGCCTAAGCGAACTGTTATACACTATTGTAGGCGTATATCGCGTGAATTCATCTGCATCTCTAGATAGTAACAGCAGAAACCAATTTTTAATTAAGTACTAGTAAAACACGCGCCATTTTGATTATGAGACAACGCTTCTTATTTACAAACGATTGATTAGGTACCTAGCTAAGTAATATAATAAAAATGTAACTTACCTTGAAAGGGGGGCACAAATGACCCAAGTCGCATTTAATTAATGTATTTTCCATCACAAATACTAACAAAATAGCGACATTGGGTTGATAAAATTTCCCAATAGGACGGCAACAGAAATGAAACTGAACTAAGGGCCGGAGACGGGGACTGGGAAGCGTAGAGCGTCGACGCGGCTGCGCAACTGCTACGAGTTGTAAGAGAGATATTTGATCAAATATTCACAATCTTTAATTTAAAACAACCCTTATTTGTTTTAAATAATGGAGAGGTTTCGTATCTGTAAATCTTTAAAGCGAATAAATATGTGTTTAATATGGAAAAAAGTCTTGCTATCACAAGGCAAAGAAATAACCAAGAAAAATCAAACTCGCCCAAGTATTTAAATTAAAGAAATTTTGTTTAATCTAAATAATTTTTATTTAAAGCAAATAAATAAAAAGCAAAGAAATATTTATTAAGGTTTTTTTTCTCACATTTTTATCAGTGTAGCGCACGCATACGTATAATTATGCAATAAGCTTGGGTAAACCAAAGTGATCACTTCGGATTGTAGTGCTTATAGCGGTTAGGGGTAAGGCATACAGTACCGAGTTAACAACAGAATTGGCCTCAGTACAATCATCATATTGTACCATTATTATTAATTACTTAATAGTCTTTTGACATTCCTTCGCCTGTTAGATTTAACAGTTTCATAAACTTTTTCTAAAATATTCTCCTAAATAAAATTCTTGTCGCCTTTAAATTGCAAAAATTTCACTGTAAGATTGTTGCTGTTGAAAAAAAACCTAGAAGCCAATACATTGGTCCGTAAATTAAGATTGTGTTTTCTTGTTAAGTTAAGATTGAGTTTCTTTGTTTGATAAGCGTGCCTAACAACCTCGTACAACACCAGCGGAGCTTTTCCAGTTTAATTGGCAAGAACTGCTGGCGCTCTTGAACTCCACTCCCGGAGCCGGGTATTGCAAACACGACTCTCTGGTGTTAGGTTTTTAATTAAAATATTTACTTGCTTACCTTTTAACGTTAATATGAAAAACGTGTTGAATAATGGTCATAGAAATTTTATGACTGGCACACATAATATCCTCATTAAAGTAATAAGACACATCTTCCTTTGTTGGCCATTTCGAAACCTCAGTGCCAGCATTTATCATGGTCTTAATTTTCGGCGCCTTCGAGATCATGTTTTAAAAATAATCCTGTAACAAAGCTCAGTCATGAATCGGAAAAGAGATCAAAGACGAGTTTTTAAATAGATCAACCAATTTATTTGGAAATGGTAAGAAAAACCTACAGACTTATTATCACAGAAGCAAAACAAGATGATCCTACTGGATAGTAGTTCTCTTCATATCTAATGATAACCTGTAAACCAGTCTGCAAGCTAAGATTTTCCAGTTCATTAAAATCACGATGCTGATCGTCATAGGTAACATCCATGCCTGATTCAGAACTACTTTCTTCAGAAGCATTTTTACTTTGGCTTATATTTTGTTTTTACACTTTTTGGTTTGGGTTTATTTCTTAGAAGTTTCATAAAATTCCCTATACTTTCCAGTAGAAACTACAGCAGAAAAAATCCTTTCTGCTTTCGGGTTTTCAAAGGTCTGATTTGGAAATATAGCACACTTTTTAAATGTTGTAAGCACCTTATATTTTTTCTTCGATCTCTTCGTAATACACAATATTTCTTTTCGGAGAAGTTTTCGATCAGCACCTTGAAGGGCTAGCAACTGGCGATGGATGAATGTAATCATTTTCGGATATTTTCTTTTTTTTACTAGATTTCTCGGGTGATTTGTGTCGTTTTTATGTTCCTGTCTCATTGCAATTTTTGTCTAACCCTAGGGGGGTTAGATTGACTTTTATCAGTTTCTGGTTTAAGTGACGCCAAAACTATGTAAGGTTTTAATTAAGTGGTATTAGTATGCTTTAAGAAGTGCTCACAATTATTCTTTTCCATTTTGCTTCCTAACGCCTACAGAAGTAGCAATGATATTCCCTGGTTCACCCACTTTTGGTGTTTTTTAATGCGCTCAGTCTATTCGGTATGCAATTCCAATAGTCATTGTTATTTTTATTAAAAGGAACTAATTCACTTCCCCTAAAACCGTTCTGAATAATTTCGACACTTGCATATTTTTGAAATACAGATATTAGTATTATTCTAAAAGCATGACGTGTGTGGTAGTATGGTATCAAATTTAATTCTCTACTTCAAAATATTATCGTGTGTCCCGCTAAATAGCCTTAGTGGATTTGTTTACGCTGCACTAATGGGCTGAATACGTGCTTTGCTTTAATACCTTTTTATTTGGTATGTTTCACGTTTACTCATATCATTTAGCCAAAAAATGTGAAGGAATTCCCACGGCTCGCGGCCATCTGTATGTTTTTGGGCTACCCTATACAACTAACTTGCCGTGTCTACGGCATTTCCGCATAAATCGCCTGCCGAGAACATTCCTGAGAGCTCTGTTATTTTCCTAATGTATAGTGCGGCCAAACAGTGTCGAAATCCAGCGTTTTAGCAAGTAGTACATCAGGCGTACCAGAGAAGCAAAAAAGGAGTCGTAAGGCAAATAAAAGCTTTGGAAAAGTACAATTAATAAAGATCTAAGGCTAAGTGGTAAAACCTATATAAATCGTAGTGGCAAAGAAGTTGCAAAAAAAAACCAGGGGCAGTTGACTGTACAAAGTGTCGATTCAAATGCGGAGAAAATATTTCCGAAGTACAGAGGCAGGCCTTGTGTAGAGAATATTATAAACTGGCAGACTACATCCGCCAAAAATGTACCTAGCCTCCCATATTGAAAATGTCCCCACCGCAAGAAAAAAGAGCATCCCAAAAACAAAAAACGGAAAAGCGGCAGGATACTATTTTCTAACGGATACAAATGGAGACAAGCATAGGGTTTGTTTAATGTTTTTTTTTTTTTGCGCAACATTTGCTATTTCTCATAGAGTTGTTGAAACTTGCGCCGAGCACATAAGTAAATCTGGCGTGTTTACTGGGTATGATAGAAGAAGAGACACAATTCCTCCCAACAATACACCAGAAGAATTAAAACAGCTTGTTAAACAACACATTGACAGTTTCCCAAGGATTCAATCCCATTACTGCAGGCGTGATTTCACAAATCTTTCATCTGAATTAAACCTTTCCATAATGTATAGGATGTATTTACATCATTGTATACAAAATAGCCAGAATCCAGTATCTAGATTTGTTTATCAAAAAATTGTCCATGAGTACGAACCTAGATTGTCGTTTTTTATTCCAAAAAAATACCAGTGCTCTCACTGTAATGCTTTTAATAGTGTCACGAGTATCTTTAGGGGTAGCGCGTTTATTTAAAGAATAACTTCTCAGAGAAGAGCCTCGTCGCGATTAGTACAATGACGGGGTCTCAATGCTTCCTTTAATCTACCACTGAATGTTCTACTCGTGAGGACACGCCTTGTTTGGCGTGCCGGGGGGTAACTGAGGTAGACCGGGTTCGCGTCACGTGGGGTAAGAAGAGATGATAAAGTAAGCACGTTTAGTTTATAACAATAATAATGTATTAACGATAGAACTTTAACAACAATTATTGGTCAGAGAAAA
>MU182863.1:191269-208258 GCA_016904865.1 Pissodes strobi
GACAGGGTGATATTTGTTTAGTAGCTTATGCATTTTAGTAGATTACAATAGTGCAAAGGATAAAACAGAATTACAAGAAGGCTACCAAGAACATGGCGGACAAAAAAAAGAGCAAAATTGAATAAAGGAAAGACATTTAGGGCTATTACTTTTGATTTGCAGGTTATCCTTTCTGTGCCGCATGCAGGAGACAACCAGATCTACTATAAACACAAACTAAATGTTTACAATTTCACGATATATGACGGGTCTTTTTCTGATAGTCATTGTTTTGTTTGGGACGAAACCCACGGAAATAAGGGCAGTTCCAAAATGGAACATGTCTGCTAAAATACTTTCTGAGCTTACTGGAAACCGTCACCCATGTAGCATCTTTTTCCGACACTTGTAGCGGGCAAAATCGAAATAAGTATGTTTCTGCAGCGATGCTTTATGCGGTGAATACAATACATCATATAAAAACGATTGATCTTAAATTCATGGAATCAGGTCATTCATACCTTGATGCTGATTCAATGCATGCCACCATTGAAAGGGCGCAAACACATAAAAAATATATTCAACCCGAGAATGGGCACTTTTAATTTCGATGGGAAGAATTATTATAGTAGGATTTATTTAGCACTTGGCTACTACAAAACATTTAAGTAACAAAACAAATCTAACATAAGATTTTTTTCTCTGTTATATACATAATATGTACATCCAACTAAATTTAATGCATACACATTCAGTATAAAATATACACACTATCACTCTACGTAATGTTTTTTAATTCGTCTTATGAACAACTTTAGGCTATCAATTGTTTTAAGTTCTATTGGGAGAGCATTGAAAAGTCGAACACCATTACTGAATAAATGCTTTTGCATATATGTGCTTCTTTCAAAATGAATTTCAAAATTTTCCTTAGAACGTATGTATAGGAATACTGTTCAGACCTCGGAATAAGATAACTTTTAAGGTATGGTGGCATTAAGTTATTCTTTATTTTATAGATAAGAGCTATATTCGACACATCAATGCTCCGCCCTATGCTAAGCCAATTCAAAGCACTCAGCATAACCCGAATGGGGGTGTACCTATTACAGCCTAAAATAATTCGCATTACTGTATTCTGCATCAACTGCAATCTATTAATTTCCTCTTTACTACAGGCCAGAAACAATGAATTAAAATAATTGAAATGTGGATACACAATTGTATTATAAATTAATAGCTTGGCCCAGAAACTTAAGTTTACAGATATTCTACGAAAGAACCCACATTTTTTACCAAGCTTTCTGGAAACAAAATCGATATGGGCTGAAAATGTCAATTGAGGATCTAAAACAACGCCTAAATATTTCATATGGGGTACCATGTCAATCTTAACAGAATTAATTAAAATATCATAATTTTTATCAAGAAACGATTTACAGTGATGTTTGGTACCAAGCACCATATATTTAGTTTTTTCAGAATTCAATTTTAATTTATTTACACAAAGCCAGCTATACAATAGGGATAATTCAGAGTTAACATCCTTAACAATTTGGTAGAAATCTTTACCGGTGACTGAAAGAAGCGTATCGTCAGCGAACAGGCTAAGAAAACATTTTTTAAGAACTTTGTGAAGGTCGTTTATGTAAATAATAAATAGTAGTGGGCCCAATACGCTTCTTTGGGGGACACCTATGTTATTCTTAGCTGGAGCCGAAATAACGCATTTTACTTTTGTTTTATGATACCTTTCACTTAAGTAACCCTTGAGCCACTTCGCTGCAAGCGAAAACACCCCATAACTTTGTAACTTTTTTATAAGATCTTCGCGATTAATCGTCTCGAACGCACGTTTAAGGTCTATAAAAACACTGATAGTAACATTGCCCTCACCAATGTCCTGACGCCACTTTGTACAAACATATTGCAGTGAAGATTCACACGAATGATTTGCTCAAAAACCGGACTGTCCCGGGAATATATAGTTTTGTTCCTCAAAATACATACGCAGCTGCTTGCACACAACTGTTTCTAGAATTTTATCAACCACTGGGAGCAAGTTTATAGGCCTAAATTCTTCCGGCTTTGTTGGGTTTGGTGCTTTGGGGATTGGTACAATTACGCTCACTTTAGCATCACGTGGGACCCGACCCGTTGATAATGAAGTATTGATTAAATGAGCAACAGATACCCGACCTGTTCAAAGACACTTTTTAAAAACTTTATGTTACATACTTCATCGGATGTTTACTTATTTTTCAATTGCATAACTATATTTTTTAATTGAGAGAGATTTATTTCACTAAATCTATCAAAGTTGCTTTCATCTTTATGATCACCAGAAAAAAATAAAGTTCTGCGATTGGCATGGAATACTTTGTGCTATTTCTACTATACTCTGTGCATAAAAATTGTTAAAATTTTCTTCCAGCTTACCCACATCTTGTGGAAATTTAACATTCTCAAAACTGTCTTGGAGATTCTTATTTCCAATCGGTTCCTTTAAAGTTCTCCACATTTGTTTACTATTTCCTCTACATCTGTCTATATTTTCTTCATAAAATGCATGTTTTTCACTCTTGATGACTGCAACTACTCTATTACGCTTATTTTTATAGTCTGTCCAATCAGCTTCCGTTTTCGTTAAATTAAATTTTATACGCGGCATCCCTTTCTTTTTGCGCACTTTTAATGCTGTTTGTGTTTGTGTAGCTTATGCATTTGACAGGAGCAACTTCATTCACTGCTCCAACGATATTGCTCAAAAAGTTTGTATATAGATCATCCACATTAGTACTGGTATAGTCCCAATCTTTCCCTATAAGTTCAAATTTTATACAATCCATGTTTTTCTTGCTTAAATTCCGAATATTTTTGTCTTTGCAGTGGTTTGTATCGATTTGTTTTTTCAGAAAAAATCCAATAGTCATGTGGTCTGAGATTTGTGAGAATATCCTTGGGGCCTCTCTTAAGTCGCACTGGTTGGTCAATATAAGGTCTATAAGCGAAGTACTATTTAAGGTCACTCGAGTGTCATCCCTGACTACCTGCCTAAAACCTGCATCATAACCGATTTCCTCTAGTTTTCTTTTAGTAGCAGTATCATTATTCCAGTTTATGTTAAAATCTCCAGTTATTACCGCACTATTGGAGGTTACAATAGGATCATTGAGCAAGTCTCCCATAAAAGTCAAGAATGTTTCCGGAATACTACTAGGCGACCTGTATACAGTGCCAATTAAAACGTTTTGATTTCTCAATTTAAGTCTCACCAGTACAGACCAATAGGCTCCCAGGCTTGCTTCACACCTTATAACACTTGCGGGTATATGATTTTTCACGTAAATTATAGCACCTCCAGTATGACGGCTATGGGAGAAACATACAAAATGGCTATATCCTTCAACTGATATTTCACTATCAAGAAATTCCTCCGTAATATGGGTTTCAATGAGACATACAATTAGGGTTTTTTTTCGTTAAACAAATTACTAATTTCTACCATTTTATTGCTCAAGCCTGCAACATTTAAATATAAACACAACAATTCCTTTTCGCATTTCGCTGATTGCTACTCATATCTAACTTTATTTTTAGCCTTTTCCATTTCTCGTTGGTAACATCTGCACCTCCTATCAAATACTGTATGATGGTAGTCAATATCTGTAACTTTTAATACATCTTTGGCATATTTACAGTTAGTGCATGTCTTCGCTAGTACAGTGCAGTCTTTAGATTCATGTTCTCCACTGCAGCTGGGACACACAGGTTTTGCTTGACCACAGTTTACAGCGACTTGTCCATACCTCCAACATTTAAAGCATCTCAGCACGCTCACAAATTCATAAACAGGGAAGCTTTCCCAGCCGAGAAAAACTCTTTTTAAGTTTATCAGACTTTTATAGTTAGTTATTGTTTGATACTTCTAATATCACATTATACAAATGTTTTGCCTTTGGTAGATATTTTTTTATAAAACACATGTCTGGTTCTTCATTTTGCGGCATCTTACTTCAATCAAATCAACCTCAGCCCTATAATGTCAATGTGTTAGAGTAAGGGGATTTTTTTTGATTTACAGCAATTAGTGGCTGATATTGTTTCGAATGCGACGCACAATACACAACACGAAAAAGTCAACTGGCTTCATGTAAAATGGTTTCGTTTTCAAAAGGAAAATCCCTTTGTAATTCAGTATAAATACGCATTCCGACGAAGCGTTTGTCGAAATTGATGTAACGCATGAAAACAAGCCTGGAAAAAGGAAAAGCTGGAAATCGGTGAATTTAAAATCCAAATAAGAGCCAGATTACCAGTGTCAGAAAAAAAGAAAAATTATTTTATTTCTTTATTAAAGAGTAGAATAATACCTGATGAGTATGCATCTTTTAAATGCCATCCCACAGGTAGTTCAGCTAAACTTAATGAAACAAAATCTGATGATTAGGCTAAACAGAAAAAATAAGCTGTTTTTTTTTGTAGCCACCATCTTGAGCCGCAGTGTGGTACAACAAATTTGGTAAGTGCAGAAAATCCATATTATAACTAGTTTTTTTAGGCTCAAAACAAATACTATTTTGACCAAGCTTAGGATTTTTAATTCAGAATAGCATCCATTTACTAAACACAAAATTAGAATTAAAATTAAATTTTTAAATGTAATACTACATATTATCAAACCTTTAAATTCGTATTTCTCAAAACTAAGATTTTGGCACTTACCACATTTGCGTTCTACACCATCGAAATATTTTTTTAAATCAAAAATAGATGATTGAAATGGCCTACAAAATTTTTGTGAACCTTTTTTGTCTGAGGATGTTATAGAAATATTTGTAACAGGGCGGCCTATAGATGAAATTTCCCGTTGCTGCCATTCACTTCGTCGTGAAAACGGCGTTTTCAACAGCCCACAAACGATGTCGTGATACGGATTCATATCTAATATAATCTAATATCTAATTTAAAATAAATAAAAGATCAAGCAAAAACTTAGCTTTTATGAAATCCAAATCCAATTCTGAATCAACAATATGCCGGAAATCCCGCTAAACTGTCTGCTATGCTATCACACAGCGTTTGTTTCCTAGCTGGCGGACGCGGTTTGTCGCCACCTTAGCCGTTAATTTGGCAAGGTTCTATTAGATATTAGATTATCCGTTTGACTTGTGGGATTTGAAGGATTTTTATGGGCTCTTTTAGGTTGCCGGATTGTTTGGAAATTATTTTTGGTTTTCGTATATTTTTAAGTCTGTACCATTGTGATTTTTTGAGCTTTTCCCGAGACGGAGGATCACACAGCCGCAGCGAGCCGGCGCAGCGGCCACAGAATGAATATTGATGGATATTATAGAATAATTATTATGATTAATGGCTTGTTATAGCTGGCGGAGACAGCCGTTGCCCACCTCGATAGTTGATACCATTCTATAATCTTATATACTAATGATTATAGTCCAGGGTCGCGTGCATTTGGCATTTGGGGTGCGTATTATCATATAATAATAAGACTATATATTATAATATGATATTCATAATAATAATTAATAATTATTATTACTATAGTAATGTAATCTAGTACCTATTTCAATAAAACAGTATTTATAATAATAAAGTGCCTTTTGTATAAATACAATCTATTCAAATATGTATAGGTATTAAGGTATAATAAAATCTTTGGCTTTCCTTTCTTCAGAATCTTGTGTCGGGGTGGCGGGTGGCGGTGCCCACCTTGCCCGCCCAGGCGAGACGCCATCCACTGGGGTCATATAAACGATCTTGATAACCAATTTTATGGGTTGCGCATGAAGGATTTCAAGCATTGATTTGTATAGGAGTGGAAACAAAACGATTCCTATTTTGCCTTGCGCATTAGAGAATCAGTGGGCGCCATCTGTTGCAGTGTGAAGGGTATTAGGCAGGCCCGGACTCCAAAATTGGAACTCGTACTTTTGTGATTATGAACGAAAGTAATTATTACACCAAATATTTGGTATAGTAGTCTTGCCGATTGTGAAATGGGCCACTTAGCATAGTAAAACAAACAATAAGGTATAAATAAGTAATACCTACTTATAATAATTATACTTACTTGAAATAAGGGGTATTTTGCCTCTACTGCTACAAAACACAGCCATACACTTCGGGATTCTATTTTGGTAGCATCGCCCATTGTTTATGTGCGTATTGTTCAATTAAAACAAAAATCAAAATAGGTTACGCACAAAGCACAAACGTGAACCACTAAACTAAAACTAATTAAGCAACTACAAACACTAGGTCTAAAGAAAGTCAATAAAAAGTAAAGTATTCGAATTATCAACACAAATCGCCGCGCCGTCAAAACGAAAACACGTCAAAGACTAAAGCCAAGTTCGGTCCTGATCGACGCCTGCTGAGACGGCAAGTGTTTTAGTGCGCATGACGAAACGGGATCTTCTTTGTTTACGTTTTTCGATTTAGCGTCGATTTTGTCATGCGCAAAAACCCGCTTTTTCGCCCATAGGTTGCCACTTTTGAATAGTGCAACAGGCGGCTATCGCTTATCCACTCATATACAAATCAATGATTTCAAGTCGCTTGCATTAGAATACGTCCAGAATTATTTTAAAGATTTTACTGGACGAAACTTATTGTCTCTTAGAGCTCCTAAGAAAGTAAGTTTGACTCGAGCAACCGAATTCAATAAAATCAGTGGCTGACTTTTTGCTAATTTGAGACAATGATCATTTTAGGTATGGTGTTAATAACAATAGTTTATTCCAGTGTATTATTGCGCATTCTACTCTGTATATTAAAATGGCATTCATCACCTATGTAATCAAAGTGACAAGAAGCAAATTGCTATATCTAATTAATTTTCATAGTTTGATAAATGAACTATCAGTATCGTTTTTACATACATTTAAGTGCAAGTAGCTTATAAAACAAGTAATAATAAACTTGAAAAACGCAAACTATTAAATTATAAAATTGCGTTAAATATATAGCTTCAAGTGAATTGCGACATTACTAAAGACATTGACGAGTGGTTAATTCCTATTATTTCCCTACGCCGATTTAGAGGATAATTCTCTTAAAGGATTTGAAACGGCATGACAGTAGCGTATAATATATTATCACACTAATAAGAACTGGTTTTTACAAGAAAAATATTCTTTTACCGTATAGATTATTATTAACATCATTCATAGTAATACCTCTTGGTTCTAATTTTATATGCAACAGTATCAACTCCGGCAATACCAACTTTAAAATTAAATTAAATACCTTGGTTTATTCATTATTTTTTTAACTCCCTACTCTAGAAAATTGTAGGCAGTTTCATTTAGAACACTCTATCACGTAAATTAAGTCTGTATAATGTACATACACTTTGAAGCATCATGAATGGTTCCCTAAAAATTAGACGTCACCATTTCCTTTACTCATTATGTCGTGTTATTTTGAAAGGTAGGATATGACAGCATTAGTCCAAAACGGCTTGTCTAAATCTGTAAAACTGAGCTTTTTGGAGAAGAAAATCTATTTGCCGGTGCAAGCAAAAGCCTTAGCCAAATCGTTATAACGCATGTCCTAAAGTTTGGCTCAGAATTTGATAACTTCAAATTAAATACAAATGAAATAATATCAAGTCTTGTTTCAACAAATGTTTGTCTACTTATAGGCCAGTCAGTGGAGTGTTTTGCCCTACAAAAATGGTGTAGTAGTAATTTTTTATATGTTGTTAAGGTTTAGGCCTTGATCCCAGTTTTCGACCTTGGGGTGCGCCCGCTCGAGCCGCCATCTTGGATGGAAGGTACAGCGACGAAAAATTGAGCATATTTTCCAGAAAAATAGAAACACCAACTAACCCAATTTTGTAATTTTTCCAAAATTCTCGCTATTTTTTACATAGTTATAATCAGCAGCGGCTGGTGAGGTAGTGCCACGGTGCCACGGAGCTATGGTACTACATTATTTTTCTGAACAAAATATGTTATAACCTTCATATGTCTCATTAAAATATAACGCACAACATAAAAAGAAACTGAAACATAAGGTAGTGCCATGGCATCGTGGCACCGTGGCACTACCTCACCAGCCACAGCTGCTTCTAATATTTCCGTGATTTCTTAGTTCTATTCATTTCCACACCACCTTGAGCCCCATGAGGTGGAGTAAATGGTGCGTTTTTTATGGTGGTATCCCCGATAGGCCTAATCCACAGCGTCGCAATCTTAGAAGGAAATGACGCATGAACCTCGCAATTTATTAGCGTTTTCCTTTCTTTGATGGTCCGGGTCGGTTATAATCATAATCGGTGCTTATGGGAATACATTGTTCTTCCATTGCTAAGTCTTGGCCATCTTTATCCTCACTATCGATTTGAACCTCCGGGACATTTTCGCTTGACTGACCACTGCAGAAGCCACACACAACGGAACACTTCAACCCAGCTCTCCTGCAACCACATGCTGTGCCGAAATGAATTTCATGAAGTGGTCGGGTGCTGCTTGTTTTCTCATGGTGAGTGGAACAAGCACATTGCTGCCAAGTTTCCAGCCCCAGTCTTCTGGTTTTTTCTCGATTCCATACCATTTCTGGACTTGATGATATATCCTGAAAGAATGATACAGCGCAGCATCCTTCGTTTGTGACAAAAAAGCAAGATTGGATTTACTTTTGTGGTTGATCTAGCAAAATGTTGATAGCTGATTTCCTCTAAGGTGTCTTCTTCCATGTTGCCACCAAACAAAGCAACGAGAAAGCGTGCTCCAGCATCTGCGATGCCCTCTGGTGTTGCATCCTGATGCTTGAAGATGCCAATGGTGTCACTGAGTTCTGCTGTTTTCTGGAGAAGCGAACAAAAGTAAATTTTTCCTTGGTTGAAGATTGACGATGTCGTGTCACAGCCATTAAAAGCATGGAGAAACAGAATGTTCTCATGCTTTAAACCATTAGCTGAATATATTATTTCAGCAATTTTGCCTCTTCCTGGTTTGCGGAGGTAGATGTTTCCTTGAGATGGTGCCAATGCTGTCAGCAAAACAAGAAGGTCAACGTCTTCGCCAACTACGAAAACAGCATCAAATTTTGGGCACAAAGAAATCTCTGTTCTGACAATCAACACATCGGCATCTTTTTCCGCCTAGTTGACAGTAATAGCAGCCTGCTACGTTTTTTTGTCAGCATTGAAATTAAACGGGCTTTATTCTTTTCGTTGGCTAAAAATAATTCCTGGGAAACTTGAACGGGCATTGTTTCATCGAAGAGAGCATCCACAGACAAGCGCTTCTTCGATCGGCGAAGTATTTCTGCGGCCTTGGTATTCCTTTTGCCTCCATCACTCAGATATCCATCAAAAACAGCGACTGCTTGTGAACCGTAGTGATTTCGTACATATTGAACGTACTTTTCGGAATTGGACGCAAATGAATCATTGGGGTGCTGTAAGTTGTGTAAAAACTTTGTACAATGAAGATTTCGTACCTTTGCGCATTCCTTCCTCTGAAAAAAACGACAAAGGAAATGGAGCAAGCTCGAATTCAAGATAATCTTTCAACTCGTCGTCGGACTTCTTCGCAATGCACATTGTTTGAAATAGCATGAGTGGGTTGATGGAAATTGTTGCTTCCCCGACTTTTATGCTGCTTTTGACTGCTGCCAATGGTATGACCTTGTCTTTGCGTTTAAGTGTGATGGACCCGAAATTTTCGAACGTGACAATCATGTTCGTCATCACCTCGATACCTTTTTCTCTGGCCAAATGACAGTTAATCTTATCACCCCGAAAACTCCTGTACTGATGGAAAAAAGCGAATTGGTTTCGAAAAGGGAGGATGCTGAGTAAACCAGTTCAAGGGTTTCTTCAAGTCTTCGTTGTCCCGACTAATGCGTGAAGTCCTGGTATCGACGTGTTGCTCGGACGTGTTTAGATGAACGTCGCAGTATTCCTCAATGGCATCGCAAACGTTATGCAAAGATATCATTCCCAAAGTCCAGAGAGCAAGTACGCTGTCACCTATTCCATGACCACGAGTGAGGCCCCCACAGCTTTACATCATCCGCATCAAAGTTTGTTCGATGGTCATATCAGACCAAATCCCTGACCAAAACTTGTTTGACATTAGACGTTAAATTGACATTACTGTGCAACCATTTTATTATAACATTTCTTTCTCCATGGCCCGCTTGACAAAATACAGAGTGATTCAAAAGAAAACGGCATCGGGAGCGTAATCCTTGCATAAAAATAAGACAAAAAGTTCCTATTAACATGGGTCCGAAAATGCTTCGTTTTGGAGATATGGCAGAAGTAAAAAATGCCATATCTTTATTCAACTAAAAAAACGGTACGTTATTGCTTTTTTGAAAATAAAAGTTTTTTTGTAATCTTCCACTAGTTTCTAACAAAAATGGCCTCTTGCCTTTTTCTGCCCGCTGAACGGTTTCCGAGTAAAGAAATAAAATTAATTTACCAATTGCCAATTTCGTTATCTGCAAAATATTCTTTGCCCTTTTTGCCTTAGCCCAAATTATTATTCCGCCCATATTGTTTCGCCCTTTCATCAAGGCCTAAACCTTAACAACATATTAAAAAATTACTACTACACCACCTTTTGTATGGCAGAGGCCTTTAATGGCCCCCGGTGATTGGACTATTAGTTGAATATAAATTAACAGTTAGATACTTGGAATTACTTGCTTTATAATATCGTATAAATAAAGCCCCGAAGGAGTATCTGTAACTTGGACCCCAGTTCTGAAATATTCCAAATCTTAGAGAATGGAAATAAATATTTTACGTAGAATATCATGTCAAAAACTCACAAAAAGTAGAAGGCCATGAGTATTTACCACACAGAGAGTAGAGAGGTTGGTGAGAAAAACAAAAAACTAGTTGGAATGACAGTGAGGAGGCTGGTTTCTCTATATGGTATCTTCGAAGAGTACGGTATCATTATAATTGAAAGGGAATGGTCCAAAAAATATCGAAAACCACGTAAGTGCCTCAAATATACCCACAATTCCAACTGCTATGTAGCCAACGGCAGCCGTCAACCGAGACGAGTGCATTTTGCCGATGAAAAAATGATCATTTCTCTTTGAATAATTCTGATATGAAAGGAAATGATGATATAAAGGAATACCCTAACAATGTTAAACACAAACATAAAGCCATATTCGCTTATAAAATCCTTGTCTGGGCCATATCCCTCTTTTGTGGGAAAAGTAATAAAGAGGCGAAACTTTGAACAGTCAAAACCATATAAAAACTATTTGTCCAAATTGCTTAGATTCATTAACAAACATCATCCTGAAGACATTATTATGTTTTGACCAGGTTATAGGTTTACAGTTTTGGGAGAGCAGCCCTTCAGCCTATTTCCTAGATCTATTGTGACTCTCTCCTTATTATAGAGCGTTATTCAGTTTTGCCTTTCTGATTAGACTCCACAGCGTCGACAGTGGCTCCTCGGTGTAGTTTGTTGCCTCTGGTTTGGTTGAGCCGAGCAGTTGGAAACGCACTCTCGATAAGCCTTCGCACTGGCACAATACGTGAACCACCGTTTCCTCCTCTTCCTGGTAGTACCTACATTTACTGCCTTCTTCCACTCCCATTAGGCTTAAATGTTTCTTCAGATAGCAGTGGCCTGCTATTATTCTAATGGCCTTCCGTTCACGGCATAGCAGGTCTAACGTTAATTTGGCCGCTGGGCATTTTAGAAACTACTTGGCCTGCCTTTGTCCTGGTATGTTTATCCATCATTTCATTACTTAACGGATGTTTTCGCAATAGGCTTACAATTGTTAGTTACCTTGATGTCCTTGATGCGCCGGAAGCATATTTCCGTTTCCTATTCGGCTAGCGCACCCGAGTGCGCTAATCGTGTAGGAAACGGATATCTCCGTTTCCTAAGGGGTTAGCGCACTGATTTGGGCACCTAAAATACGTTGTTATATAATATTTCACTTTTTGCATGGCCCTGCGCTCGCTTCGCTCGCTACGGGGGCTCATGAAAAGGAAACTAACCAGGTGCTAACCCAAACTAAGCCAAGACATACCCAAACTCAAAACAAAAACTGTTCAGAAACTTAACCTAAAAAAAAATAAAAAAAAGCAACGGGGTTTGAACCCGGGCCGCCAATAGCCGCCGAACTGAGACCTAACCATCTAGACCTCTCGACCACGAGAGCTCTTGCCGCAAATTGATTGCATCGCGAAGACATGGCGCGATTGGTTGCGTCAACCACTTAGGGAACGGAGATGCAGGTTTCGCATCCGTTTCCTACACGATTAACGCACTCGGTTGCACTAGCCGAATAGGAACCGTAAAAATGCGCCCCGGTACCCATGATAGGGTCACATATGCTGACTTCCTAACTCGCTTAGAGCCTTGTGGTAGTCATTGGCTAACTTTGATGTTATTCTGTTGGAATTTGCCGTTTTTATTGCCATTGTCAGAGTAGATCACAGTTGTTCTTTTGTTGCGGATCCTCCTCCTCTTTATCTCTAATGCACAGGGTTTTACTGCTGTTATCTTCACCTCGAACACCGCTGCTAATTTGCCTACAGGGATAGGAATTCCCAGTTCTTTTCGCACATTCTTCTGCATCTTCCGAGTGCAGTTCACGCTCTGCATGTGACCTTTTGAATGTGTGATTTTCAGGTAAGCTTCTGGTCAAATATGACTCCGAGATATTTTGCCTCCTTGGAAAATTGTATTTCCGCACCATTCACCACCAGTGGCTTCAATCTTGTAAGAACTGGCCTTCCGGTGAATGGAACGATTATTGTTCTCTCTGAATTAACTGTTAGGTACTCTCGTTGGGACAGTTTACCACTATCTTGAGGGCCTTTTGGATTCTCTCTGAGAGAGTACCGAAAAATTTACCTCGTACTACAATTGTTAGATGGTCTGAATAGTCTAGGCAATGAAATTCCTCGACAGACAGTTGTCGATCAGTATGGCTCACAAAGGGGTAATTACCTTTTTTCGGTTTGATGAGTGTCTTCCAGGTGGTCGGAGGTTTACGACGTCGTGTCGTCTCTTCAGGCGTATGTTTTATTGCAAGTGCCACATTATATACTCAAAACTCTGTGATTTTCTAGCTTTATCTTGTGTTTTGGTTTTTTTAGATATTTTCTGATCGTCTGGTGTGGCTTGTATGTTGTGGTGGTGTTATGTTTTCGTAGGTTCCTTCTAATTCTATCCGTCATCGCCCCCTTTATGTATGGCGATAGTATTCCTGGCTTGTGTTCATCGTTTTCTTATTTGAAAATGCACTCAAGGAAGCCCGATTGTCGCCAAAACTGTGGAAACGATACGTCGATGACATCTTCGCCATTTGGCCTCACGGCACGGAGGACCTCCAATGCTTCCTGAATTACCTGAATTCTCGACACCTAAAAGTCCAGTTCACCATCGAGGTCGAGGGCCCCTTCTTGAGGGCACCCCCGTCCGACCGCTACCTGCCTTTATGGTGGTTTCTCCTAAAGTGGATGGCCCTGTTCTTTAGATTGGTGTCTATGCATTTGCATAATGCCGTTGGAACTCTCCTCTCTAGCACCGTTATGATAGAGTACGTTGAGTTATGGTTAAATGCCCCTTCTATGTCCAGGAAAGAGCCTAAGTTGTCCAGAGCTAGGTGTGTCGATTTTCCCGATTGGTATGCCTATTGACGTTCATTTAGAGGGAACGCCTGTAATATACTATCTCTGATCTACCTATCTATTAGCCTTTCTAGGGTGTTTTAACCAGACTTGACTTCGTACCATTATTCTAGAGATACCCAAAACTAGCTTCCCCAATGGAGGATTTTTGATTACTGTCCCAGAAGGTTTATTATGGAGAATGGGAAGCCCAAAATGAGGAAGAACTAAGAAGGCGAACTTACGCAAAACTAAGAGAATATGACTTGGAGTCTGTCTAGCACCTGATGAGAAGCACCTGCAGAAAATTGCGTCTGGTACAGGAGCGTGGGCCACTTCACTTGATTTAATAGTTTAGTTTAGTTAAGTATTCAGTTGTACTTTATGATAAATAACAAGCGTTTGAATAAATTTGATTGTTAAGAAAAATGTCCGATCATTATTGGGCGCCAAAACTTTTAGGACACACGTTATATACTTTCAATACTATCAACTTTCTTTAC
Source organism: Pissodes strobi (assembly GCA_016904865.1). Classification (NCBI taxonomy): domain Eukaryota; kingdom Metazoa; phylum Arthropoda; class Insecta; order Coleoptera; family Curculionidae; genus Pissodes; species Pissodes strobi. The sequence goes on from MU182863.1 coordinate 205,391, forward strand.
TAGTCTTTACACACTCTCTCCAAACAACTTACGTTGCCATACGCTTGTGACGTAATGGATTGTTTTTAGAAAAGTTTACAAATAATATTGAAAAAATTACCACCATTATTTTCTAAGTAGTAATGGAATTTTTTATTGAATATGTATGTCTCATATGTGTTCGATTATTTCTGGCCTTATGTTTCCACACTCTTGTGTCGAGTTTTGAGGTTGCGTTTTGTAAACTACATACTCCAAATTTTGATCAAGTTCGGAAATCAAGTAAGTAGTTTTTCTAACCAACCTCTCTTACACAGTTGTTGTAATCTCTTAACGAACAGATGATTTATATTGATAAACAATTGATCTTTCTCCTCAAGCTGATCTATCCTACTTTCTAAATCTAATGGATCGATAATCTTCACTAGAAAGATCATGAAAACCATAAAATTCCAGTTCGCACGATGACTTTTGGATGCTGTTATTTTGTGTGCAATTCATAAAAAGGTATATATAGTAGCTCATCGTCAGAGAGTAACTTATAGTTTATAAATCGGTTTATATCCATGCAATCTTTTGAGTTTTCGACTTAATTTTTGCTAAGTGCTTATACCTGTACGCCTTGTTTTTAAGAAGTTTGATAGTTTTGCTTATATTTTAAAGAAAATATGTTTTTGTTGATAAGGTGCACTTGCCTCATGATTTTTGTATCGGGGCTAGTACGGCCCATTTTATCGAAGTAAGTGCAGATACTTAACCTTAAACAGGAATAACCAAACAAGCATTTTTTTGGCTCGTGGCCTCGTGGTGATTACGATATAGATCTTCCACAAAAGGAACGTGAATCGCCTATTTTTTAAAAATCTTACTAACAAATTCTTTGTATTTTCCCTTTTCCCTCTTAACATATATTAATATAAGTTCATACCATAGAGGAAAATTAGGTTAGATAGGCCCCTAAAAAGGGGGGATAGTTCTGGGGGGTCTTCGGATCCCCCCATAGAACGAACTTTAGATATTGAAATGACACAATAAGATACGAATTCTTCTATAAGTCTTCCTGAAAGGAAAAATGTTCATAAAAGTAATAGCCTTGGCCCATTTATTGTAAATATACAAGCGAAAAACAACAACCAGGAAAAGGCTAATAATGTAGGGAATCTTCACCCCATGGTGATTGCTAGAGATCTAGTGAAACTAAATTTACCAGGTCTAAAAGATCCCTTTCGTAAGGGAAGGAATAGAATTTCCGTAGAACTTTCATCGCCGGAGGCGGCTAATTCTCTCTTAGATAATGAGATTCTGAAGAAAAGAAATTATGATGTTTTTATCCCCAACGCTTATGTGTCATGCAAAGGCATTGTTCGTGGAGTATTTAAAGATATTAGCATTGAAGAAACACATAAATATACAGAAAGTCCAATCAAGATATTAGAGGTTAAGAGATTTAATCGCAGAATTCCCAATAAAGTTCCTATTGAATACGTTAAAACTGGTACTTGCCTTTTACATTTGAGGGGAAAATATTCCCACGATCAATTAAGATTTTTGGATTAGAGATTCTTGTCGAACCTTATATTATGAGAGTTACCCAGTGCTATAATTGTCTTATTTTTAACCATGTCAAGACTCAGTGTAGAAGTAAAACTAAATGTCAACTATGTTCTGAGGTTCATGATGGGAAATGTCAGTCTGCTCCCAAGTGCTACTATTGTGAAAGTACTAATCATTCTTCTACTAATAAGGACTGTCCGGAGTACATTCGGCAAACACAAATTAGATATTATATGTCACTTGACTCTGTGTCTTTCTTTGAAGCAGATCAATTGGTCCCAAAAATAAAAAAGTCTGCATTTGTGAGAAGGCAAGGGGATTTCCCAAGCCTCAATTCCCAATCAAGAAGAACTGTGGAACCTCTTAACAGTCAAGAAACAAGTAATACAAATGTGTTTCAATATTCTCAAATGCCTTCTTTTGCAAATAGGACAAATGTCACTAAAAGACAAAAACAAAACACTCTCTCGCAACCTGCTGGATATAATAGGGTTGAACATGAGGCTTGCTTATTCCCAGATTCATCTAGAATCAGCTCCCCACCAATGGTTGCCCGAGCATCACAATTCACCCCAGATCTTTCTGGTGAGTTTGTGACTGCGCACGGTATGAACCTGGTGGAGGGTATTTCACTGATAGCTCGAGAACTTGATGAAGTTATACAGCCTTTAACAATAGTTCAAAAGAAAATACTTATAAATTATGTAAAAAGATTAATACTGGAAAGCAACAAGGAGAAAAAAAGGGTGACTGGGAGTCCAAGGGATTCTCCCGGGATCTGAAATTGTATTCATATAATAATTAATGGATTTGAAGATTGTTCAATGGGACATAAGAAGTTTATTGTGTAACAGGTTGAATCTTCAAATATTGTTATCTGAAAACGCTCTAGATATTGTTGCACTTAATGCTTAATCCCAATATAAATGTACATTTTAAAAATTATAATATTTTAAGAAATGATCGTCCCGATGGTAAGGGAGGCATTGCTTTATTGATTCGTAATAACATAGACAATATTGTACACAATATTGATACATCATTTTTACATGAACATATGCAGATACAAGTGATTAAAATTTTGCATTGTAATATGTATTTGGTTAATTGTTATTTTCCACCAAATATGTCTCTGAGTAAGGGGTAGTTCAATTTTTAATCAGAGGGGTAGGCTTATATATGAGTATAGGCTATATATGAATATGTCTGTATTAAATGATGGAAGTTCAACACGACTTAATATCCCTAGTATGAATAAATCAGTGGTAGATATATCTCTATGCAATTCATTTATCAATAACAAATTTACATGGGAAATAATACAAGACTGTGGCA
>MU182863.1:223258-281853 GCA_016904865.1 Pissodes strobi
CAGTTACTAAATAATATTTTACAATATTATAGGACCAATGTTTCAGAAAGCACCTAGATGACAGAACATCTGTATGAGCTCAAGACTAGATTTATAAAATTGTTAGGCTGAAATAAAAATAAGAGAGACATTACTAAAAAATGCAAGAACAAATTTTGAATTCAGCATCAGAAAAGTGACATAAAACTATGTTTGTTATCAAAAATAAAAGATCTACATATTATCTTACATAATTTGTATTTGGTAACATTTTTTATTTCCAAAGGGATAAGATTATAAATTTTAGGAGCCAAGTAATTTGCAAACCGAAGGTTAGCATTTGAGCAGCTATTGGGTATCATTATTTGCATATTTTCCTTACCTCTGGTATGATATGGATGGTTAATGTAGTTCCTTAAAACTTGATTCTTATATACAAAGGAAGATATTTCTATAGAGAACGTACATCAATTATCTCTATGGAGTAGAGAAGTACAGTTGAAAAATAAATTGTTGTTAGAATATAATTTGGGCAATATTCAATGGTTTCAAAGTGTTTTCATACAGACCTCCCCACACAACAATGCCATATCTCATTAATGCCTCGACAATAGTTTTGTAAACAGAGATCAGAAGATTTTTTGTCAAAATATTTCTTAAAATGTAAAATTTATAAATAAGTTTTCTTATATTTTTCGTAAGGTTAGTAACCTGCTGGTTCCACTTTATAAGTGTTTATCAACTATAATCCCCAAATATTTTGTTGAGGAAACTTCTTTAATAACGTCATTTAAGTTATCTATTTTAATATGTTCGAAGTTTGGGCGATTGCTTTCATTTAATGAGAAGGCTATGTAATTTGTTTTTTTTTACATTAAGAGATAATTTGAAATTGTCTAACCATTCTTTTATTTTGCTAATTCCATTAATTGCGCCAGTGTCATCAGCATAAGATATTATGGAGCAGTTGTTTAATTTTAGATCTGTTAGCGAATTAATATATGTAATGAGGAGTAGTGGCCCCAACACAGTACCCTGTGGAACGCCTATTCTGACGTTCAAGGGATCACTCAACGTATCTTCTATTTTTACCAACTGCTTTCTACTATCAAGATAACTTTGAAAGACACTCAACACAGCACCCCTAACACCGCACCTGTGCAAAACATCCAAAAGCAAGCCATGAGGAACCGTGTCGAATGCCCTTGCCAAGTCTAGAAACACGCTTATGCACTTTTTATTATTCTCCAGATTATCTGTTACTTGTTTAGTCAATTGATACAGCGCATCAGTGGTCCCCACACCACCAATAAACCCATACTGATTGTTTGAAAGCATGTTATTTATTTGCAAAAAATTTAAGAGTCTGTCTTTAAGACATTTCTCAAATACCTTAGCGAAGTTATTTATTAGGCTTATTGGCCGGTAGTTTCCAATATTTGATTTATCTCCCGACTTATAAATTGGGGTCACTATTGAGATTTTAAACTGGTCTGGGACTATGCCACTCTTAAAAATTAAATTTATAATATGTACAAGGGGAGAAATGAAATAAGTATGTGTTTTTTTAATAGTAGTAACACTCATCATATCAATACTCGGAGCACTATTATTTTTAAGGCTGTATATTGGTTTTATGATTTCATTACTATTTACAGGTTTCAAGAATAAGGACGATAAAGAATGGGATGTAATTTTATATTCATTAATTGGAGTACCGATGTTTGTGAAATATTCATTGCAGTAATTTGCCATGGTTCTGTTATCTGAGAAATCGTTGGAGTTATTTTTAATCGGTGGCAATATTTTTTGTTTATGCGATGAGTTATCTGTTGCCTCAGATATCAGTTTGTATACTTTTTTCAAGTTACATCCTGCATTCTCTATTTTATTTTTACAATAATCATGTTTACACTTTTGTATTACTTTATGCAAATTATTTCTATATTTTTTATATATTTGATAGTCGAGATCATTGTAGGTGATTAATAGGTTTTTTTTTTCATTTTATCTCTATTTTTAATACTAGCTATTAAACCATTTGTTATCCAGGGTTTACGTTTTTTAAATTCATGTACAAAATAGGTTTTTTTAATTGTCGATCTATCACGGATATTTGTAATTATTTTGTAAAACTCATCAGTGGCTTTTATTACGTCATCAGTGTTTAGAACCGAGTTCCAAGTTTCAATTTTGATTAAATCACTAAAAATTAGGTTATTTACCTTAAGGGTTGTTACCTTACTTCTCTTATTTTCAATAACATTTGTTTTCATACTTATGTTCAGCATAATAGGGTAGTGATCAGTTATGTCAGCATGTATCACATAGGGATCAAATTTATATAGGTCACTGTTTGATTTATTTCGAACAAAGATATGATCTAAACATGAGCTGACTTCAGGAGTAACACGCGTTGGTGAGTTAATGCACGATAAAAAGCCTGAGTAATTTAGCATAGATAGATAAGAATTGACAGTGTTATCATTTTTTTCTAGAATATTTATATTGATTGAATTGAATCACCCAAGAGAACGTCAAGTTGGCTATTATTACTAAGTGTTAAGTAATTTTCAAGATCCTCTAAAAAATGTTGTTTGTTTGTGTTGGGAGGTCTGTACAGACATATTACATTAATGTGATTATTATTTTTTTGTAAACAAATGTTACTTACAGTTACATTGGAATTATTCAGCGTGGTGTGTGTGATACTGAATATTAAACTTGACCTGGCGAAAATTACAGCACCATCATTCCTATTATATCTGGCATTATTGTAAAACATAGTGTAACCGTCGATACCATACTGATTATCATAACTTTCAAATGATTCACCCAATAATATTATATCACAGTAATCTAAATTATACGCGCTTAAAAATACTAAAAATTCATCAAAATTCTTGTGAATGCTTCTAATGTTCAAATGCAGAACGTTTAACAGCTTTGATTTTAAACTGATGTTATTTTCTAGTAGTTGACATTTGATATTTTCATGAGAAATTTCGTTTTCGAATGAATCCAGTTTTTGTAGTATAATAGGTTCTTGAGGACTACAAGCCATTTGTGAATCCATAATCTATTTTTCCACGTTTTATATTTAACAAGTAATTATAGGAGGGGCATTCTGGATCACTCGCCATATGATCTACTTTGTAGTTGGTTTTGAAGTTGTTAGTTGTTCTGATACAATTGCTACATTTCTTCAATATTTTTGGATAGTCTTTTCTATGATGTTCCTCTGAGCAGTGTTCACATGACTCCTTATTTTGGCACATATCCTGCTTATGATAGTGCTGTTGACATTTGAAGCATTTTAATATACTAATATCTTCATGGACCGGGTATCTCTGCCAGTTAATATATACTTTTTTTAGAGTCATTAATTTTCTAAATATATTAGGCGAGCACTCCCCGAAAACGACGGATGTTCCATTTCTCGATTTTTTAATATATGTTATTTTCAGATTATCTTCACTCTCCATAATTTCATTTTGTTCCATGATAGATTTTGCAATATGGTGTTCACTGATCTCTTCAGAGAAACCTGCAATCTTAAACCGCGGCCAACTCATTTTAGTTATTTGTACCTCATAATCTTTCAATTTATTCTCAGCTTCCCGTTTCAGTATTTCTATGTCATTTTTACTTGAACACTTGATTACCAGTCCACCATCTTTCGTGCTTCTTGTGTTTTTTTTAGCGATTTTCAGGTCTGTTGGCGTAATGGACTTCTTAATATCTGTTTCAATTTTTGTAAAGTTTTGTTTCTGTTTCGGCTTTATAATTATGCTTGGTAGATTAACGTTTATTTTAGGAATAATTGCTTTGTTTCTCTGCGCAGCTTCACTGTATGACAAAAGCATTGGGTTTTCTGATTTTGACGCCTCTAATTCATTTATTTTCTGTTGTAATAAAATTATTATTTCTTCTTTGCTTCAATTATTTTCACTTTATCTTCTATTGCATTTTGTAGCAAATCGTGCGTGTCAAATTTATTACATTTTTCACACTGAAATTTGAGTATTCTAGTTTCCTTAAGTTCCATTACCTTAACCTCCGACGCAGTTAATTTGGCACATTGTTTACAATATTTTTCCTTACATGAGTCACATGAAAATACAGCATTCTTCCCCGAAGCAGCTTCTCCACAGATGCTACAAACCATTCTCAATAATTTACCACGGAGAAAAGCTTATTGTAAATTGTATTAAATACGGTACACTTCCCATCACTGCTTCAACCCTCATACAAAGGATATGTTTACAGTGCGATAAAAAGCACGGGAATGTAGTTTTTTGCTCAGCAGCTACATCGAGTCGTTAACACCTTTCAATCAATCTACCTATCATAATATACTATTAAGTTACCCCAAGCAAAAAAGCCCAATATGTCTGGCGACCTAACCTACCATTTAATGAGTCCGCTGGGAGCAAGCCATCTACTGGAATATTGTCTGTCTAAATAATCATTAACAATTTGAGCATAATGAGCTGGAGCCCCGACCTGCTGCAGTCAAATATTCATTCTTTGCTTAAAGGGAACTTATTCTAATAGTTCTGTTAGTGTATTTTGATGGAAATCTGAATAGTTAACATGCCTTCGTAAAAATGAGGGTCAATGAGATAAACCTCACCAAATATTGACTCCAAAAACGCGTTGGTTAACTCTTTTTCTAATCCAACGGAGATTATGCCGGTTTACAATTACGTTATTGTGAAAGCAAGTCTCATCATTCCACAAAATTTTACCTAAAATATTTTCATGTTGAGTATACAAATCATCAAACCTTGGTAAATTTCCAGTCTTCGAGCGAGATCCCTCGGCTACAATTTATGGGAAGAAATACACTAGATGGCTATTTCACTTTTTTTTTAAATACGAGAAAAACCAGAAATATGGGCCCTGTACATAAAGGGCTGCTGAATAAAGGACCCTGAATAATTTGTATGGAAAATGACTTAGTCAATATTCCTAAAATTTGATATTATGTTGTAGGCTTCAACATTTTGACCAAAAAGTTTCATGAGTATCAATTCAATCATATGATAAGTTTTTGATCTACAGGGCGCTAAAGACGGCACTTCAGTTTTTCGGCATTTTTAACCACTAAGAAGCAACTGCAAAAGTTTTCTGCTTTCAAAATTTTAGTATAACATTAGTAAACTTTTCAGCAAAAACATATTAAATATATACCAGGTGCGACACTGTTTATGAAATAAATCTTAATGTCACTTTAAATAATAAATAGCAAGTAGCGAATATATAATATGAAAGACCGCTATAGGGTCAATTTAAACTCTAGCACTTCCTTGTGTAGTAAATCATTACGTACTACAATTACAAATTACTATATGATTGTTTGGTTATATTATCAACGGGTGTATCATAATTCAATTAATAATAAGTATCAGTAAAAACTTGCCAATTACTTCCTAGAGAATAAGAATAGGGAAATTAAATTATTTATGAAAAATTGTGTAATATACGAGGTAAAATTAGTATCTAGTTAAGGCCTCTGAATCTCTAAAACAGGTGACACTAATTTGGAAAACATTTCAATTATTTTTATCCTATCAATGCCCAAATGTTTCAGTTATCTGGGAACTTGAATAATTGCTACCTACGATCAAAAGAAATAAATAACGAATCGAATTGAAATCTCTCTTAAAACGAGAACTGGAGACCATTATTTTCACGTCGCGAATTACATAATCTTAAGTCGGCAAATTTATATGCTGAGTTCTATTATCTTGTTGAGGCTTGAACATTAAACAAAATACCGAATAACAAAATGCTGAAGCCCTCCAAAGAGTAAATAAAGAATACGAAGTGTTGACAGTAATAAAAAGAAGAAATATATTTCAATATTTTGAACATATTATGAGATGAGGGAAGTATTCTTTGCTGAGAAATATCACGCAAGGCAAAATAAAGTAAACATATCCTGGATTCTGGCTGCCAAACGGAAATGATGTAGTTGAAGCTCCACCGAGCTTTTTAGAAGAGCAGCTAATAAGCGTGATGATATGCAATATCCGCTAGAAGTGGTGCAGTGACGCACGAATAAAAATAAGAAGTAACTTATTCCTATTACTTGGAGCTAACAAAAAAATAAGCCAATAAAAATAAAAATAAAAATGAAAAAATTTGATTGAAAAATGTGACATAAATTTGCCATTAGAATATTATTCTAAGACTAAAATGATACCTAGTCTAAGTAAGGTTCAAATTCTAAACCTTGATCACGGCTTCTAAAAACATAGTTAGACTCTACTATATATACCCTTAATTACTTGCTAATATTTCAGGGTGCGATTCCTTCGATCATTTTATGAAGAAATAAAGTTCATAAGGATATGTTCTAACGAAATTAGTTAATTGCTTAACAACTGGTCCATATAGCTGATTCGCTCAGCAGTGTTAATATTTATAGGTGTGGATCGTAGAGTAGACAGTTCGGCGAAGGCGCCACTGATTTTTCTAATACGAATATATCAATGATTTTTAAGCATTAGGTAGTGAAATTTAATTTTTCTAAATTTCACCCTATCTAGGAATATTGAGACACCTAAAAAGAAATTGCATAAAATCAACTTGATTTTGACTTCAGCATACCAAACTAAACATCAAATCCTAATTCAATATTAAATAAATTCTCAGACATAACGTGCACAATGAAAAATTAATTAGGTCTCAAACCTCATTGAGATTATGGTATCGCACTTAAAATAATAATAAAATTCTTTAAAACAAGTATCACCCAAACTATAAGATTAACCCTTGATCTTAAGTTCTATATCATTAATACTGCCAAGTTCTTTATTTTAAACATTCCTAACTAAAATCTGAATTTTTAAAGTTCTAACTGAGGATATATGTTCCTCAGAACGCCTTAAAAACTTATAATCACAGAACGTCTTAAATAACACACCTCAAATAAATATTGATTCCCTAAATAAAAACAATTATAAATTAATCCCATCGCACCGATGGATAAATAAAGGGTATAAAATAAATATTAAATTAAATAAATTAACCTGTGAAGATAACATAAAGTCAATGAAGATCTACAGGGAAAATCGAAGTGAGTTCAGTTCGTCAACCTGCCTATGGACAAAAACCTAAAGTGGTAATTATGTAAAACGGTCTACTACCATAAGGCTTACAGCAAATTACAGTAGATAGATAGATAGATACTTTATTGGTAATAGCATACAAAGTACTTTTACATGTCACAATATCAATAATAATACTAATAATAATAATAATAAAATTACATTACATCTGACAACAAATTCACCTCGAAAATCTCGTTAACACTATATAAACATTATAAAATGACTACATAAACATTATAAAATGACACCACAAGACGACAAATTTAAATTACATATTAAAATCATAGTTATTATCATTAAAGCTTAAAAACTCATTAATACTATACTAATACTATTTTTGTTAGGAAAGTTTTGACAACTCTTTTAAGTTTCTCATTGCTGAGAATTCTCACACCTAGAGGCAACTTATTATATAGTCTAATGGCTAAGTAAGTGTGTACCTAGCATTTAAGTAAGTATATGTAATACAACAAAGTAAATCAGATAATTACAACAATATTAGCAAGGCATTCGCTAACCAAGATAATATTATAAACTAGTAATCCTATTTACAAAAAGAACACTCAGTCTAAAGTTTGAACTTGATACATTACTATCATTTTAATATAAAATGGTATTATCTAAACATGTTTTAAAAACAATACCCCCTTCCCTGTTGTCAGAACAGTTTACGAAGTTCCTATTTAATTTCAGTAAATATGTAACGAACAAATATTAATCTTGAGAGCAAAGACAAGCATTCCCGTTTAAACCTTCTCTTGTTTGACAACCTACCGCTAAAAGGTAACTCCTATTTTACAATGGTCGTATATTTCCTGTTTTTTTTTTCGAGCCACATTAAAAACATTTCGTAAATAAATTTTATTAAAATAGTCATCGCCTGACGCCATCGTCCAGAGAAAATGAGTTACACCTTTTCAGATTATAGAATATTTTCTCCTCTTTGACCTTCGTGTCGCTCAATAAAATCGAATTTTTCGCATTTATTGGTTAAAAAATTAGATAAAACTGCCGTTCGTCCAGATGAAACATCATGAAAACTCATAAATCGCTCTACCAGTTTACCGTCTTTAACATATCTAAGTACAATTGAAAGTGTGGAAGTACAAGAAATATATGTCGTTTCATCAATTTCCCAGGAAAAAAGGTAGAGAAGAGGGTACAAATATGGCTACCATTTTATATAATTGACATATATCACACATTTTCGCTCTAAATTACCTTCTTTTTCTTTTTCCAGTCGCGCAGAACCTAAATAACATTATATTGACACTTTCTTGTTTTTTGCAAAAGTTTTTTTTTATTTTATGTATAATTTAATTATAAGAAAGATATTATAGCAGTCACTCTACAAACATGGGCTACTACAGAAAATACCTACAAAATATTACCTTAAACGTTTTATTCACAGGTAAAACTGGAAAAAATAGGCAAAAATAACACATTATTAACATTTTGGCTAATCTCTGCACTGTAGTTCTTGGAACTCCAAAAATTTTAGCTGCCTTTAGAGTATGCTTGAACAGCCCTTTTCATATTATCTGTATCCCACGTCATTCGTTTCTTCTTGGCGCTTAAATTGGAAGTTATCATAAGTTGCTTGCATTCTGAAACAAAGCACATCATCAAATATTGATACGATACAAATATGGGCTATATTGATACAAATATGGGCTAGCCCATATTACAAATGTAAGAGTAGCCCATATTGAAAATATCCGCAAAAAGTTTATAACTTCACAAATATTGTATACATGTAATCTGTGTAAATGTAAAAACAAAATCTGAAATACAAACCTTATGTTCCAGTCTGGCCGTTAAAAATCGATTTTGATCCTAAAAGCAACTTAGTTAAAACGGTAAAAAAAGCATTTTAAGATCGTTTACACAAATAGTGCACTATGTAAAAATCGACCTCTCCTATTGGTCGATCCATCTCGTATTACAATATGTCTTCATGATGCAATCAATTTCTGTCAAGAGCTCTCGTGGTGTAGAGGTTTAGATCATTGGGTTTCACCTGGACGGCTTGGGTTCAAACCCCGTTGCTTTTTTTAAATATTTTTTTAAAGATTATGTTTCTAAACAGTTTTTTTCTTGATTTTGGATATGTCTTAAATCGACCTCTCCTATTGGTCAATCCATCTCGTATTACGATATGTCTGCGTGATGCAATCGATTTCTGTCAAGAGCTTTCGTGGTGTAGAGATTTATACAGCTGGGTCTCACCTGGACGGCCTGGGTTCGAACCCCGTTGCTTTTTTTCATTATTTTTTTTAAAGATTATGTTTCTAAACAGTTTTTTTTCTTGATTTTGGGTATGTCTTAAATCGACCTCTCCTATTGGTCCATCCATCTCGTATTACGATATGTCTGCGTGATGCAATCGATTTCTGTCAAGAGCTCTTGTGGTGTAGAGGTTTATACAGCTGGGTCTCACCTGGACGGCCTAGGTTCAAACTCCGTTGCTTTTTTTATTTTTTTTTAAGATTATATTTCTAAACAGTTTTTTTCTTGATTTTGGGTATGTCTTGGGTTAGTTTGGGTTAGCACCTGGTTAGTTTCCTTTACTTGAGCCCCCGTAGCGAGCGAAGCGAGCGGAGGGCCATGCGGATCGACCAATAGGAAACGCCGATTTTTATATAGTGCACTATTTGTGTAAAATATCTTATAATGCAAAGTATGTCTGAGAAATGCAGAATCCGGTAATCAGTTGGCGGTTGCACATCTTAAAGCACATATAATGGCCAAGCTAATCGATAGATGACTCCAGGCGTATAGGAAATAACACCGTAGCTCATATTGCAAGCCTAGCCCATAATTATACCCTTTCCTCTACATTTTGAATTTCACTACTTATGCAATCTTGAACAATATGTGACACACTTTCTATTAGCTCGTTTTGAATGGTTTTCGAAGTTCCTGAAAATATACTACCGTATAAGAAAGAATTTTGAATCATATTTGCCCCACATCGACAAAAGTTCCTTGTAATTCCCGCGATTAATGGAGTCATCCGTCTCATCATGTCCGCGAAAATTCTTGGGACGCCAAATATAGTTATATCAATAACCCTTTTTAAATTTGCCCGGTTTTCTCGAACCTGATTGTTATGGGTAATTAGTAAAAAAAACAGAGTTTCACCCACAATACCGAAACAGAATTTTTGCACTCGACGCGCGTTTCGCTAACCATGTTAGCATTATCAGGAGATGATGTTTTAATCATCTCCTGATGCATTATCAGGAGGATGTACGCGCGTTTCGCTAACATGATTAGCGAAACGCGCGTACATCATCTCCTGATAATGCTAACATGGTTAGCGAATCGCGCGTCGAGTGTAAAAATTCTGTTTCGGTATTGTGGATGAAACTCTGATTTAGTGCATGTTGTCGAAGGTTCCAAACCCCAACGTAGGTAATGGGTAATTAGGGCTTCTTTTTGGGCTTTATCAAAAGCCAGTTGATATATTCTGTTTGCCAAAAAGTTTTAATTCACAAGACGAAATAGTTATTTGTGTATTTAGAGCGCAAAGTAACGGATTGCCGCTTGAGAAAGAATGTTACTGCGCGACGCGTAGCGGAGCGCAGTAATCTTTCGAAAACGGCAATCTTACTTTGCGCTCGAAAAACACACAGAACTTTTTCTACAGCCGCATTTTTTAAAATTAAATGCACATTTTTCTCTATACTTATTCTGAAATTTTCGAATGACTGTCAGTTTTGACATATTATGTTCGGGCTTCGGGCATATTTAGAACAGGATTGCCAGCAACAAACTGTAACAAACGCACGACTGTCATTTATTTATCTTCGGTTTCCATGACCATTCAGCACACTAGACGGAAAAAGCGAGAATTTCCTTTTCCATGTTCGCGCTAGAGCGCAAAATAAGTATCCACGGCATTAGTTGATTTTGCGATTTCATTTGAATTTAGTATTTAGTTATTTTGCGCGCGGCTGTAGAAAAATATATGTTCCTTTGATTTAGAATCTCTTTCAGTTGAGCAAATATTTTAAATCATAATATCCGGTTTTGGAACATGTTGAATATTCGGTTTGCACTGAAAACAATAAGCAAGACCAGCAAAAAAGATTTCCCAGTTTAATTGGGCCGGTTAACCAATCATATTTTTTATACCAATTTACATTAAAACCGCGATTTTGATGGTTATCTTTTGATTTTAAAGAAATTAAATTTGGTTGGGGTTTTCCTAAAGTTTTAATGATTTAATGTTTATTTTCATAATCTAATGAATTAATATTTGTTCTCACTAGCAGCCAGTCTATGAGATTGTTTAATTTCATGTAACTTATCCATTTTTTAACAACAAAACAATATAAAAATTGTAAAAAACCTGACCTTACCTCAAATAAAAAGTAAGAACAACAAATAAAGAAAATTAAGAACAGAAATCTCGCCAAAAAATCTGATCTCTAAATTTGCGCGCGAAAAAGGCTTACCCCAAAAAAATGCGGAACTGTCGAAGGAATCGAGATAACTAAAAAATACAAGTGCCTGTGCGGCTAGCCGCCTATGAGTCCTATATCATGCCTGTTAAAATAGATGGGCACGTCTGAGCTTAATCGAGTCAGGACGCCATAGTGATTTCAAGGCCAGATGAGGCTCAGACTCTGCTAGGCTGGCAATGTACCTATTCTATAACGTTTGTCATTTATGATTCCACACTAGCGTTCGTTTTCGTGTCGATGATGAGTTGACCCGGGTTATTTACGTCTCTTTCTTTCATAACAGATGAGACAAGAATGCTACAATACTGCAATTGTTTTTCAAAGAATCTGCAATATCTACCGTGCCGTGTGGTGCGTACTGCATATATTAGAAGTGATACAGTAGCAATTGGCAGCGATATAATAAATATTTTGATAAATAATTGTAAATATTAATAAAAAAAAAAATAAAATTCATAATGAATTATGAGGAGGCTAAGCCTCCTTTGCCGCCTCTGACGAGCCGCCGCCGCTGCTCCCAAGTCATCCAGGAAGCTTCTAAAAAGGCGGATTTTTGCCAAAAAGAATCAGATCCACAGTTATATGTTAAGCGGCCTATTCACATGCGATTTTGTTCGGCGGATTTGTTCGGCGAGCATGTCCGGCGGACGAATCCGCATATGTGTATCCGCGTGCTCGTCAGATATGTTCTGCTCGCCGCCCGTCGTTGAAGACGACGATCATAGACGCGAGCCGAGCAAATCTGCATATCAGTAGTCATGACGAACTTGTCTGTGCGTGCTAGATGCAATATGGCGTTCGCTGAAAATAAAGAATTTTGGAAAAGTTTCATTGCTCTATACAAATCAAAGCCTTGTTTCTGGGAGGTGAAGAGTCAAGAATATTCCAACAAACAGCTGCGTAACGAAGCTTATGCTGCTTTGACCACACTTTCTTCTTCTTAGTATAGCAACTATTTTCTTCTCCATGATGCCGCATACAATACACAACTGCCAACACGATCCCTCACACTGCAGATTTGCGCGTTTGTGAGTCCGTGTGGTGGATTTGTCTGCCGTACATATGCGCCTATGTATAGCAACCATGGATCTATCTGTTCGCCAAATCCTCCGTACTAAATCGCATGTGAATAGGCCGCTTAAGAATAATTTAAATAGAGACAGAGAGCTTGTCTCGTAGTCAGTCCATTGTACTGGTTGGTCGAGCGTAACAAAACACAATGGTTTGGGTTAGCGAAAATGCGCGTTGAGTGAAATCATTGTGATAAATGTGCAGATATGCCTGTCCTTTGATAATATGTGCTGCAATACCAGAAGGATTTATTTATGCTATAAAAGCTGAAGGGGTTTAAGGTGCGCGAACTATTTCTGCACTATTGTTATTATGAATTATTGGGTTCGTTATTATGGTCGATCCATGACCTATGAAATTCTAAAGAGTCATGGATATGCTTACAACTCGAAACCTTGCATAGCTTTGAAAAAGAGTAAGCATCTACAAACCGAGGAAAATAAAACTAATAGAGCATTTTTGGTAATTAAAATATTTTTTTCTTCAAACGTCAGTAAATCCATCATTACTCGACTGTGTAGGCGGCAGTGAAGCTTCGTTTTTCCTCCGCCGGAGCTTTACTTTTCACTTTTCCGCCGGCGGAGGTAAAAGTGTTGTCATATCAACATAGATACAATACAAACAAACATCAAAATAAGCGTCAACAACTCAAGAGTTATTAAACTAAAATTTGTATTTATCACTCAATTTGTGACTGCATTTCTAAAAATCACTAATTTAGGAACAAATTGGTTATTATTTGATCGAACTTACTCAATAACTGCTTATCAATACGGAACTAAAACGCAATCGAAGACGCAGTTTTAAAAAAATAATTATTGTTGACAGTGTCCACTGACAGCTTTATGTGACATTACTATATCAACAAACTGAGCCTATTCACCGACACCGCACCGGTCTAAGCCGCCTTGCGAACCCACTTATCTTTAATAATAATTATTATTACTATCAAAAAGAGACGTTTTGCATTAATTTGTCGACATTTGAAGAAAAAACAGCATATTTTATTTGGAGGAAAAGTTACTTTTCATGGCTTGCTCTCTATTACCAGCCTCACTCCGTTCGGCTGTTAAACACGAGCACGCCATGAAAAGTATTACTTTTCCTCTATATAAAATAATATACTATTTTCTTCAAACGTCAGTAAATCCATCATTACTCGACTGTGTAGGCGGCAGTGAAGTTTTGTTTCTCCTCCGCCGGAGCTTTACTTTCCACTTTTCCGCCGGCGGAGGTAAAAGTGTTGTAATATCAACATAGATACAATCAGTGGCGTAGCTAGAAATGTCGGCGCCGGGGGGCAAACCTATCCGCTGGCGCCTAAAACAAACCTATATTTTGTGTAATACGCAATTTAGTCAAAAAATAATACATCATAATATTAAACGTATATTTTTGAAGTGAAAACTTCTTTAGGCGCGTTTTGCGTTTTTTCCTTGGAATTCAGTATAAAACCGTCACGCGTCACGCTCGGAGCCATCACGCTCGTATATGTATGGCATGTTCCCGTATAGGTAGAGGGCTGAAATTTTCAGGGGATGTAGCCGGGGTAAACAGAAGATCCTGGACGAAAACGGCAACCAACCAGCAGGTACATACATATTTAAATTTAAACGGAAACTAAAAATCTGCAAACTTATTTAAACATTACAGTCTTTCTTAGGTTTTTAATCGACGAAAATTGATCGATTATTTGATCAAAATTAATTTTTTGGGTTAGTTTTCTAGGCTTATAATTGACCGAGATTATCGGAATATTTGAAGTGAAAACTTCTTTAGGCGCATTTTGCGGTTTTTCCTGGACATTGAATTTAGTAAAACCGTCACGCGTCACGCTTGGATATGTATGGCATGTTCCCGTATAGGTAGAGGGCTGAAATTTTCAGGGGATGTAGCTAGCCGTGGTAAAAAGAAGTTCCTAGACGTAAACGGGATCTCGTCTCCCTCCCTCCACCCCTCTGTTTGGCCAAGGGAGGGGGGAGAAGGAAAAACTTAAATAATTGATATCAGGAGAACGGGAAGAGGTATGAGTTGAAATTTTTATGGTAGGTGCGCCCCATGGGGGGGGCCACGACCGGGGCTCTAATTTAAGGGAGGATTTTGGGGGAAAAACCGTTTTTCGCCCGTATCTCTGCAACGAAGGCTCGGATCGAAATTCTGACCCCGCTTTTTAAAGTTTTCACTTCTATCGTGTGGTCTTAAGCACACACAATTTTTTTTTGTCTTTGAAGTCGCATGCCGCCTTAAGTCTAGTTCTCAGAGCTTCGACTGTCGCCAGCTACACTCTCTCTGGCCAATAGGAGACAAGGAACGTCAGAACCCCTAACCCCTCCACAGTGTCGCCGGTTTGTTGTCGCTGCAGTTGGTTTGAATCAACCTCACTTAATTTTTATTGGAGATATTGTGTCTATGTGATGGTTGACATCATCGTGACGTGTCACCTGTCGCTCGACTTTCAAAAGGCAAGGAGTGGGGATTGTCGCGGGCGACAGTCGAAGCTCTGAGAACTAGGCTTTACGCAGCTTTTTTACAAATTTGCATGCACCAAATGCCCCCGCGCAGGGATATTTCTTTTTCATTGCACGAAGAATAAATAATAAATACCGTGACACAAAATGTATTGGTTGGATAAAAAGTTTAATACATATTTTGGTCTTTGATCTTTGATTGTATTATAATGTAATTAATTTAAAAACTCAGTAAAGCTCATGAACATTGTTAGCATTAGCATATTTATAAATTCGGAGCGCCGCCGCCGGCGCCTAATTTCTCTTGGCGCCGTGGGGCCTTGCCCCCCCATGCCCACCCGGTACCTACGCCACTGGATACAATACAAACAAACATCAAAATAAGCGTCAACAGCTCAAGAGTTATTAAACTAAAATTTGTATTTATCACTCAATTTGTGACTGCATTTCTAAAAATCACTAATATAGGAACAAATTGGTTATTATTTGATCGAACTTACTCAATAACTGCTTATCAATACGGAACTAAAACGCAATCGAAGAGTCGAAGACGCAATTTTAAAAAAATAATTATTGTTGACAGTGTCCACTGACAGCTTTATGTGACATTACTATATCAACAAACTGAGCCTATTCACCGACACCGCAACGGTCTAAGCCGCCTTGCGAACCCACTTATCTTTAATAATAATTATTATTACTATTAAAAAGAGACGTTTTGCATTAATTTGTCGACATTTGAAGAAAAAACAGCATATTTTATTTAGAGGAAAAGTTACTTTTCCTCCATATAAAATAATATACTATTGTATTCACTATAATAAGGACTTTTAAGAGCATTTAAGGATATTTTTTGAAATGTTATTTTGGCCATAAAAAACAATTTCTAAAATAATTCAGGTTTGGGTTAGTTTGTTGTTGGTTTCGCTTGATTAAACACATAGTTAGTATAAAAAGAGTTACGTGGATCATAATTTTTCTAGAATTTCCTGATGGCATTGTGATAAATGTGCAGGCCTGTTTTTTGATGGGCAACAAGACTGCTTTCCCCAGAAATATTTATTTATGCCGCTTTCAAAAGCTGGAAGGGTTTAAGGTGCGCAACCCATTTCTGAACGTTATGTTCCTCACTAATCGAAAGGAAAATGGGGAATTTTTGATAAAACTAGTAGGCAAATAGTGGGGTATTCATCAAATCCGATAGCGAGGGCACCACTCACATCCTAAATGTCCTCGAATACATGTTTTCTTCTTGTAGCCTCGCTGATCGTTTTATGAACATTAATGCTAAGGTGATTTTGACAAATCCAGAAATATCTTCTGTTACCTCATCCGATTCGGATTTTGGCTGTCGCGACAACTCGATCAAGTATTTTTTGTTCATTCATGCTCTCTCTTGGGGCAGCGTAAAATCTCAGTTCCATTATTTCCATCATTTCGTCGGTCATCAACTTTTTTTCTTTACGTGTTACTCTAAAGGGTTTCATAAGATCTGTGCAGACTTCACATATCCTGTTTCTGATATGTCAGAAATGTTGATTATGTTTAAAATTTCAATTTCATTATTATCTAACCAGGGCAAAATTATTTTTTGGCAGATATTGCGACATTGCATAACCATAAAGGTTATAGTTGCTTCAAAATATATAATATATTTACTTGGTTTTGATGGATTATAACTTGAAATAAATTAATTATCAGCTAGAGATTTTCAACTTATACAAGTACTGACTTCTACGTGTACATTACTTTAAGGAAAAATACAACATATCAGGATCGATTAGCAATTCTAATTCAACCCTAGAATAGCATAAACATGCATTAAAAGTTAAACCTGGAATATGTAATAATGTGCAGGATCTTAATACATGTTTTTCAAAAATTTTCAATAACATCTGCAAGGAGTAACACATCAGATTTATATATGTCTGAATATTCACCAATCGAATTACACTCAAACAAACTAAATACAACTTTGGCTCTATAATACTCTTGTTCGGAAATATGTTTATCTGTTAGATCATTAGGTCTGTTCCAACTGACCATGAAAACCGTTCATGGGACGGTAATTTCCAGCAGCATAATTCGTTTGTCAACATGACATGTTGTTTATCGCCTTCAAAAGTGAAATTGACAACTGGAAATGACGGTCCCTCGTACTGTTTTCTAGTCGGTTGGAACAAGCCTATTATCAACGAAATCTACCTGATTGAGTTTCGAATAGTCATCGATATATTTATATGGAAAAGCTCCTTTTTGACGAATATAAGTAGTTTTTTCTTTCTCATTATAATATTTTGATACATCTTCACACTGAAGATCATCAAGTGTTCATTCAGCACACGTCTCCTTGATATTATTGCAAGGGTCTTTGACCCGAGAATAACAACCGCAAAGAAGCGACAAAAGCAGTCGGCACCTTTGAAGTTGGAGAGCCAAGTTCTGTTTGTCATCACATGACTGGTTTAATACACCAAAAGAAAAGTAATGAAGGGAAAAGAAATGCTATACACCGATAAAACATATCGTTAGTTACATGTTTAATATTTACTTTATTAGAAATGTATTATGAATAGTAGTTATCTTTTAGGATTTAACGGTTTAACTCAGAGTTTACTGATTCGTCGCGTTCTAACCTTTTTGAAATGAATACTTCTTTGGTTTCATGAGAGTGATTTTTCAAGGTCGCATCACGACATGGTTTATGTTTTCATCTCGCGTTAAGAAATTTTCGTATCGTTGATTGGACGACTAACCCAAACCAACCAAATCTATTAAAATTGTTTATAGCGTATCGGAACCGGCTCAAATAAGTAAAATAAGTTGAAACTAAGTGAAACTAACCCAAAGTTGAATCGACGACTAACCCAAACTAACCAAATCTATTAAAATTGATTATAACTTATCGAAACCACTTCAAATGAGTAAAATAAGTTGAGATTAAGTGAAACTGACCGAAAGTTGACTGGACTACTAACCCAAACTAACCAAATGTATTAAAATTGATTATAATGTGTGGAAACCGCTTCAAATGGCTGAAATAAGTTGAGAATAAGTGAAACTAACCGAAAGTTGATTGGACGATTAACCCAAACTAACCAAATCTATTAAAGTTGATTATAACGTATCGGAGCCGGTTCAAATGATTAAAATAAGTTGAGACTAAGTGAAACTAACCGAAAGTTGAGTCGACAACTAACCCAAACTAACCAAATCTATTAAAATTGATTATAACGTATTGGAACCGCTTTAAATGACTGAAATAAGTTGAGAATAAGTGAAACTAACCGAAAGTTGAATCGACGACTAACCCAAACTAACCAAATCTATTAAAATTGATTATAACGTATCGAAACCGCCTCAAATGGCTGAAATAAGTTGAGGATAAGTGAAACTAACCGAAAGTTGATTGTACTACTAACCCAAACTAACCAAGTTTATTAAAATTTATTATAACGTATCGGAACCGGTTCAAATGATTAAAATAAGTTGAGACTAAGTGAAACTAACCGAAAGTTGAATCGACGACTAACCCAAACTAACCAAATCTATTAAAATTAATTATAACGTATCGGAACCGCTTTAAATGACTGAAATAAGTTGAGAATAAGTGAAACTAACCGAAAGTTGAATCGACGACTATCCCAAAGTAACGAAATCTATTAAAATTAATTATAACGTATCGGAACCGGTTCAAATGACGAAATTAAGTTGAAATTAACCGAAATTTGATTGGACTACTAACCCAAATTAACCAAATCTTTTAAAATTGCTTACAACGTATCGGAACCGGTTAGAGATACACATTTATGAGTTATTAAAAGAAAAATAAAGTTTTTAAAATCATATACAGGCTGTTAAAGAAATTATTTTTTAGAAATATCAGTTATTTCGAACTATCACCGATATATTTACGAATACATATAAAAACAAATCTTCAGATAGTTGTAAAAAGGTACCTAATAAAAAACTGAATGAAATTGATAACAATATAATAACAACTATTATCTGCAATATACTATCCTATTTAAAAGCGTTTAAAATCATATCCATAATGAACGTTCATCATATACAAATATCAATGTTAAAAATACCATGTGTTTATTTCAAACATTTCTGAAAAATTTACATGTAAATGATGGTCAAATTTAACTAATGTCATGCAGCAGTATATTACACACTATAATAGAGTTGATAAGACAGACACGTACTGGACAAACACTTTTTTTATTTATCCAAATGATTTGCAGATAATACTGCGTTAGCCTAAAGGAATCGCCATAATTACATGAATATTGCTACTAATTTTGACATACCTAAATAATTTTCGGCCAAAACTAACATATGTCAAAGTATGATATTAAATAAATTCTAAAAAAAATTAAAGCTCTCGCTGACATTTAAACGTATAATATATAAAACAAACATGGCTACTTTTTCTGCAAGTAAAAAATATATGTCAAAATATGATATTTAAATGTGTCAAAATGTTAAGGTTTTTGACATATATCATATTCATTTAAAATAATTTGACCTAAAACTGTCAAATTTGACAGTTGCAGATGTCAAATTTTATTTGCATACAATAAAGTATCGAAAACTAAAACCTTTTTGTTAAACACTTTTTTCAATATCTGTTATAATAAGGAAAATATTGACGAACTGTCAGATTTGACAATTATTGCTTGAACCGTCCAATTTACTGAAAACTATATAATCGTATATTAATAGGGGATTAAGTTGATACTTTTTAACATAAATATTGACACATTGTCTTCAGTTTTAGTGACATAACCACATTTTGTCTTTCAGGCGACCTGGTATAAATAAAAAGTTAAAGTGTAGATTTTGTCTAAATTAAAAATCGGAAGTCGATAGAGCAATGACAACTGTATTAAAAATGTCACATAAATTTGTCGGTATTGTTTATAGTTAAGCTTAAAAAAATTAATGGGGAATTATAAGGCAACAAAAATGTTTGATCTTTTAACGTTTTTCTCGAAATGAATTTGCTAAATTTGCAGTTATTTAGTTACAAAATAAGCATAAATTATAATAATAACATAATACAGCGATGCAGTCTACAAAATTAATCTAGGACATTTTGGCGCCAATAGTCTAATTTTAAGTTAAATTATTTAATTTATTCTGACCTTACTTGTCACAAATACATCAAAACTAACTATAAACAATACCGAAAAAGTTATGACATTTTTCATAATGTTGTCATTGCTCTATCAACTTCCGAGTTTTAATTAGAACAAAATCTACACTTTTCCTTTTTACTTATACCAGGTCGCGTGAAAGACAGAATATGGTTATGTCACTAAAACGTAAAGACAATGTGTCAATATTTATGTTTATGCAAATTTAGTCGCAACTTTCGGTTAGTTTCACTTATTCTCAATTTATTTTAGTCATTTGAAGCGGTTCCGATACGTTATAATCAATTTTAATAGATTTGGTTAGTTTGGGATAGTCGTCCAATCAACTGTTGGTTAGTTTCACTTAGTCTCAACTTATTTTAGTCATTTGAACAGGTTCCGATACTTTATAATCAATTTTGACAGATTTGGTTAGTTTGGGTTAGTAGTCCAATCAACTTTCGGTTAGATTCACTTAATCGCAACTTATTTTAGTCATTTGAAGCGGTTCTGATACGTTATAATCAATTTTAATAGATTTGGTTTGTTTGGGTTAGTCGTCCAATCAACTTTCGGTTAGTTTCACTTAGTCTCAACTTATTTTAGTAATTTGAAGCGGTTTCGAATAATCAATTTTAATAGATTTGGTTAGTTTGGGTTAGCCTAGTCTAGTTAGTCTTTCTCCTGGCCAAACGGGGGCATACAAGTCCAGTTTTCGTCCAGGATCCCCATTTTACCCCGCCTACATGTCCTGAAAATTTCAGCCCTCTAGCTATACTGGAACATGCTTAATTAAAGGGGCGTTTCACTTTGATAAGCGTTTCATTTTTTCTGACTTTATCCTCGCTAAATAAGTCACTTCAATAATAATTAACACACAAACAAACCAATGGATACTGGCGTTCACGCAAATCTCGGACTAAACTAAACTGAAGAGCACGTGGAGATGACAGTTGGCCGGTTTACCTCCCAGTCCAAATTTTTGGACGGGATTTAAGTTGTCGCTTCTCTGCGGTTGTTATTCTCAGCTTTGACGTTGGTTTCAGGCCTTATGTCAAACTTATTTTTCACTTTGTCTGTTAAATTATTTTTATTACGCATGCATCATAATCAACGATTATCGCACGCTGCAGCGTGCTTAAAATGACGTTTATGATGCGCCTACTTTTTTAAAGGTTGCTATAGAAACATTTGATCATGTCAAATGTGACAGATTAATATATTCGTCAATATATCCCTAAAGTTTAATATTTAAAAAAAATTTGAGATTATGATGCATTCGTAATAAAAAATAGCATATGATATACGTGTATAAGAGGCCTTTAAAGCCCTTGCGACTTACAAAACACTCCGCTGCGCGTCGTGTTTTGAAATATGTCGCGCGTGCTTTAAAGCCCTTCTTATACACTTATATCATAATATACTATTATCTTTTCCTCCGCTGCGCCACAGACATGCACAATCACTGGTTATCTTACAATCAGGCAGTTTTTCAAGGTTGCATTGTATTATATGCTTTTTATATACCGAAGTGCTCTTTAGCTTTTACGCATATATAATATAATGGGCAGCCTCAATTCTCACTCACAATTATTTTTTTTTATTCATATAGGTAGTAGTTTTCGACAAGATATCTTCAAGCGATTAGAAGAGTTAAAAGTTTTTTGGTAATATAACCTATAGAAAATTATTATTCACAAGTTTTGTTGGGGTTTATTTTATATTTACTTCTTAATATGAATTTCAGAATTTCCTAGGCGGCGTTAAAAATAAAAAAATATACCTTTTTATAAACCAGCAACGACTACTATAAGATTCGTAGGTAGGTTAAATAAGTACATATATCTTATAAAGGTACTTCATGAGTTTAATTTATATTTATTACTGTCGACTTGAGTGTTTCTTTTCTTATGATAATTATTACATTTTTATATTTTCATATGTTTCCTATAATATACGCCCAATTTTTCGGATATAAAAAATTTTTCAAAACTTTAAATTGCAGCATATTTCACGTAAATCTTAAATTGTTCAGCTCCTAAATTATTTGGAACTTTAATTGTCATGAAAAATATAAATAAAAATATCTCTGTCCCTGTTCTACAATGCATAAATATTTCAGAGAGAATATATGATTGAATGATTGAATAAGTGCTTATGAAATTTTTTGAGTGGGGTTATGTCACGTTAGCTGATTCATCATGTACCTAACAATAAATAAAATAACAGATTTTATTATATTTTATTAATACTTATTATAAAAAAATCACAACAATATTTTACTCACACAAATAAATACAAATAGTTTGGGGGTTTATGAAAATTATGAGCTATAAAATAATAGATAAAGCATAAATTAACTTATACTGTATGTACTCACTTGCACTCTACACAAACGTGGGAATTTTGCAATTTTTGTAAGAAAAACAAAGATAACCCCAAAAATGTTACTTAAAATGCCTAAGTAAAAGTAAAATTTAGACATGGCACGAAATTATAAATAATGACTAATAGATAAAGTATTTTCCTTTTAATATTTTGTTTATAATTCCCACATTCTATTGTACAGAGAAGTGCCTCAAGCTACTAATTTCTTGTTACAATCTCCTAAGCTAAAGCGACAAAATTTAAAATGGACGAATACTAGCAGTTCGTCTTAAAACTACTTAACAAAATATAATTTAATAGACTAATACCCTTATTAAAATATATATAAAAATAACTCGCACACTCTCAGAAAACACACAAACATTTAAACACTCTTAGGATGGTATTTTCATCCTCCGATTAAAGTAACTATGTTATTTTTGGCATATTTATTTAATCCTATTTCCCTATTATGGTATATTAAAGGCTATCATTAAGCTCAGTTTTCATTTTAATAATTATTAAAAGATCTTATGAACCATCTTGCAAAGTTTTGCCTCAAAAACAATTACAATTCATGCCTAAAAGTGAATTTGCTTCGAGTTTCTAATTGAAGATTCTTAAACCGCCAAATTGAACTGGACAATTTGGCCTTGATTTTACATCACTTGAACATTTTTTTAGAATTTATTTTCCTGGTCAAATAAACTGATTGAGATTTTTGTCAGACTTATTGCAAAATTAATAACGTCCTCTATTGTATTCCGATATGCTTATAATCCAGTCACTCAAATATACGTGATATCGTTTTTGAAAATTTGCCTTCTCATTACCTAACGACATTTTCATATATGTATCCTTATTATTGTAATCTAGGATGAAAATTGACCCTAAATATTGATGTATACTTATCTCAAGTAAATATATAAATATAATATGTTTACGAATGTCCATTGGTTCAGTAATATGTGCTATTAAAATTACAAAGTTAAGCTGGCATTTAAAAATTTTGTCTTAATATAAAACATTTCAAATATTTCAAAGTAACCCATCGTATACTTAAAATAAATTTGGGATAAATTTACTCTCCAAAAACACCAGCTTAAAATTATAATAAAATGTTACCCTTGTGCAGTAACTAACCGCCGGACAGAGCCAGGCTCTTTGGTTTTTATGATTTCGGCGATATCTTTGTCGTCTAATGTTCCTGTTTCTTCTAATTTTTGTGCGTGGTGGACTGATATTGGATGGGACCCATCTCCTGTACGTTCAACTCTCCTGTGAAAATAAAAATAATTAGTAAAACAAAAACGCCAACAATCACGTTTAATGTTTCTCTCGAATTCATCTTTTCTTATATTCGCTTTTCACTCTCCTTCCTTCTTGGCTATCTCGTCTTTCTTGATCTTTATTCCTCTCCATCTCTCCTTCAATCGCATTTTTCCTTCTTATTTTCTTTTATCTCTCTATCAGCCTCTTCAACTCCATTTCACTCCGCATTTTCTCTTATTCATAAATCATTATCTAGGTAAAGGGGTACGAAAGACACGAATGGTTTTAAAGGGCGATCGATACAGATTCAATAGAAGGAGAAAGATATCAAGATGTTAGGTAAATAGTTATAAAACCAGTTAGTAGTATGAGTGTAAGAAAGAGAAAAAATTTAGTTAAAGAGACTGACGCCTAAAAAGAAATGGGTAAATACCCCTCTGTTTCTCTCTTTTTAAATAAATAAATAAATATGCTTTTATTTCCAACAGACAAAACCCAGTTACAGGAAGTGCACTAAAAATAAAGACTAAAAATAAATTACAAAGTCCTAACTTAATATAAACTTCAGATCAGCCTAAAGAATGGATTCTCACGATTATAACGTATTTAGAATCAGTATAGAATTTATTATTTGATTGACCAAATCAACATTCAAATAATTTTCGCGTGGCATAGTATTAGATGCATTATGCATAAAGTAAACGGAACTCTGTTTCATTACATTAGATCTCGCTGCGCTGTGGTAGAAAGCTTGCTTAACAATATATACAACGATTTGCGTTGAAGATGACACAGATTGACTGCCTATGCAGCTTTATATTATTGGTATTCATATAAAAGGAGAAATATGTGTAAATATGGTGGGAATATAGGAAGTTTATTTAAGACTCGCCTACCATATAATGAACGTAGAATTGCAATTGTACGCTTGACAATTATTAAATGTGTGAAGGCCACTATAATCAATGCTAGATTCAAGCAATCGAAAAGACATCGTTACAAAGGAGTTGCTGGCAGTACACCTATTTCACCAAGTTTTGCACGTACCTATTATAATATTCGGACCTTGATCATTTTACTGTTTTTCTGGCGATGTCTAACTTCAAACATTGTTTAAACTGGATCGTCTCTAGTATAAGCTGCTGGTTTCTCTATTTTTTGTTCTGGCAACTTTATTTGCATAGAATAAGTACTCAGTGTAATAACCTGTCGAATCTGTTAGACCAGATATATGTACGTAGGTACTGCTTATATAAATCCCAACGTCTAATGCAGTTTTTGGTTACCAGCTACTATCAAAAAATTGCTCGCAATAATTAGGAGAATGTAGCACCCAATGACACAAAGTACAAAATGAACAAGTGAACAATGTACAGGTTGTACATTGAAAAGATACTCGTATGTTTTAAAAGAAGGACATTATCCAAATTCGAGGATTATGCTGGAAGATTGGTAGTACTAAAGGACAGGAAGAAGAGCTTTGTGGTTTCATTGAGACCTGTAGCGAAACAACATATTGAACACGTTTAAGGTTAGGCGCTTAGCCATATGAAAGAGCTTGTAAAAATAATATTCTCATGCCATTCTTGGAAAGATAACACTACTTGCGAGCATTTTAACAAAGAAATTTCGCATTATATTTATGAATGCCTGAAACCGGCTCACCTTCTAGGCTTACTTCTTTTGCAATACCTAGTGTCGATAGATTTATACAATCTGAAGAAACAACCTATATAAAAAGTAGTAATTAGCTCTTTCAGAAATCTGCATACTTATACAACTTGGACGAATTGGGTGCCATAACAGTGCAGCGTCACAAAAAGTGGACAGAAACGGATTGAGTTGTTGAATTCATGTACAGGGTGTTCCCACGAGGACTGAACAGGGGCATATTTTTGGACTTCCCTGTATTTTTGAAACAAACCAAAATAGCCATTCGATGTATTGTTTTCTGCTAAATTGAAAAATTTAGCCAAAAACATTTGAACCAAAAACAAAAGTCTTACGTCATGGATGAACTGTTTCTTAAATGGAACACCCTGTATATTACTACATTTTTGGACTCTCTAGAGAAATCTAAACACATTTCGTGTATAATAACCTATACCTATCTTTAGCTGTTTACGAAATATTGACAGTTGAAAGTCGAGCATATTGACACTGTGACAGGCTCTAAAATCTAAACGAAAGAGATCAAAGAAAACGGTTTGAACATTCCTATCTTAGGTTTTCATAAGCTATCGAATGACAGTAACTTTGAATTTAACCGGAGGTTTAAAAGTTCTGGTTGATTTTATCCTTCGATTAGTGTCATTCGATAGCTTATGAAAACCTAAGGAATGTGCAAATCGTTTTCTTTGATCTCCCGCGGTTTAGATTTTAGAGCCTGTCAAAGTGTCAAAATGCCCGACTTTCAACTGTCAATATTTCCTAAAGATAGGTATAGGTTATTATACACGAAATGTGTTTAGATTTCTCTAGAGAGTCCAAAAATGTAGTAATATACAGGGTGTTCCGTTTAAGAAACAATTCATCCATGGCGTAAGCCTTTTGTTTTTGGGTCAAATGTTTTTTGGTTAAACTTTTGAATTTAGCAGAAAAAAATACATCGAATGGCTATTTTGGTTTGTTTTTGAAAAATACAGGGAAGGTCAAAAATAAGCCCCTGTTCAGTTTTCGTTGGAACACCCTGTACATACAAGTGCGGAAGGAGGACTTCTAGTTGGTTACTAAATGTGCAATTATTCGTGCAAATAGAACGTTTCTACCACTAGTAACTGTTTTCCCTCGAAAAGTTCAATGTTCTAATGTTAAGATGGGCACCATCCAGAACACTGTGGCTAACTAAGTAATCCAATTCGTTCCATGAACAGCTAAACTGTCAATTGAAGTTTTAAAGCTTTTTATTAAACCACATTGGTACAACTAAAAAAAATAAACGTTGATAATGAAACCCATGAGTCATACGTATCTTTAGAGATATACCCTCCTCCTTCAAATATTGCTTCTCATCATATGCAACTCCGTCACCCTCTACAGAAATTCAGGCTGATTTGTCATGTGAGCAAAACTTTGCATTGTATATCACTTACCCCAAACAGTAGTTTTATTACAAGGATTCCCAATGGCTTCTCTGGGAAAAACTTAAAATGAATATGAAAAAGAAACAAAAGTATAATATTAACAAATACGTCAAAAATGAAAGAACATTCTTATAAAACAGAAAAATTATAATTTTTGTGTTTTATACGAAAGTTCTTTTATTTCTGGCGTATTGATTAACATTACACTTTGCTTGCTTTTCTTATTCGTTTTAACACGTTCACTGCCGTAGGTATATTTGCTTGTTTGGACCATAACGCCACGGTATTTTTTTGAAATCTGTTCCTACAGGCCAATAACGCCACTGAGTAAAGTATTGCATAACTAAAAGTCTTCTAGCGAAAATTTTGAAAAATAACACCTTTAGCCTTCAAATATATTTTTTTTGTCGCTCGGTCCTATAGACCGAGTCGGCGCAGGAGGAACTCGTCTTCGATTTGCGACACTCTGAAAAAAAATTTCGGGTAAGGTTTGGGTTCTGAGATTTTTAAAGGTTGCTCAGGAACCCTTTTTCGGTACTTAAAACATTTGCCAATGAATTAAAATAAAAGACGAAAATATGAAAAAAAATATAAGATATCTATGTTGTACTGACATTAGTAGAATTAAAAAAAACTCAAAACTGCTAGGTGCGAACTTGTCTCACAGGCCGGCTCGGTCTATTATCATGCTTATTGGCACTAAAGAAAAGACCGGCGGCGCTCGGGAACCTTTAAACGATCTAGGTCTTATAGACCGAGTTGGCGTGTGCGAACAGTTTTATCTCGGTGTATAGGACCGAATTTTAATACTTTGAACACTTCGTTCTCGGTCCTATAGACAGTGATGGCAGGGAACGTGTTAAGTAGTTCTCCGAGGCTTCTTTATTGTTTAATAATTATTAGACAATAATGAGTGCAAAAAGAAAAATATTAGTAAGAACAAGGAAAAGATATACGAAACGAATTCAGATACAGAAGATGAAAGTATTGAGCTTATGGACTCCTCAGATGAAGCATTGAGATCAGCTGATCTACACTATTATATGGCGGTGAACCATAATAATATTGAAGAATCACGCACATATAGCATTAGGATTTTAAAAGATTCTTTTATATTGAAAAAACTGGAAAATGTTCATTATGTTGCTTAAATTCCAAATCTTGAATCCCTTGTATTTTTCCAGTGGTCATGATATCCATACTGTTATGAAACCGGATTTTGTCTTATTACAAATTTGGGTTAGATTTGTTTGTCCAATGCGTATCAGTAGTGATAAAATATTGTTTCGTTACTATGGCAAATATTAGGGTAGAGTGGGGCAGGGGCACATTGGTACATGGGGTACATTGGGACAGGTCAAATTTACCGCCTTATCGTTTACTGAACTTGCCGTTGCGGCGCTACAGTATTGCTCACTCAGTATGAATCGAATGTCCATAATAAATGATTGATTCTGAAAGCGCATTAAAATTTTATCACGTGTGAAAAAATTTGTGAGTCTAAAGTAAATATTATAACCTTTTTGTACGTAAGATCATAAAGTGGTTAACTTCTGCATGATGATCATTGTGTTTGTCTACAACAATTTAGGATGTGTAAGGTTGAGTAAGTTTAGGGCTTAGACACAAAACCCAGATAGAAGAGAAAATGAATCGTTTAATGTTTTACGCGCTAATGCTCTTTGGGGCAGATTGGGACAAATTCGTAGGAGCATCATTTTGGGATAGTGTACCAATCTGCCTCACTGATATTTTGAGAGTAAATATTAATTTTTACACCAGTATTACGACTGATAGGTTTAAAATTTAATATAAACGTGTATCCAGTAGGTACCTATTGAGTACCAGGATATGAAAAACACTTTAAAAAGAGATAATTTAAAATAAATAGGTTGATATTTAAATACGGGTGCCTCCGTAAAGTGGAAATAAGAAGTCGTATGTGTTCAAGTAAAATAATTTTATGCCAGCATCTGTGTAAACACAATGAGGCGGCCTTTTTTTGCAGAATGCATGGTTAGAACGTATAAGCGAAAAATGAATCGTGCTGAAATAAATGTTGCACGTTTAAAGAAAGCCGTTCTGGAAGTAGCGAAGAACGGAAGGAAAGTACGAGATGCTGCTTTATTGTATGGCATAACAAAAACTACCCTCCACAGGCATGTAAAAAATCACTTAATGAGGAACAGAATCCACAAGCTTTAAAATACGCATCTAGACAGGTCTTCTCTGCATCGGAAGAGTCCGAATTGGTGCAATACTTTTTAACATTCTCAGCAATGAACCTTGGCTTTACATACGCCAATGCTAGACTTTAGGTTTTCAGTACGCAAATGTTCTCAATAAAACAGTACCCTCCAAATGGTCTAAAAATCAGCAAGCTGGAAAATAATGGATGAGAAACTTCATGAAAAGGCATCCAAAACTATCTTATAGAGAGCCTAAAAATGTTAGCATTGCGAGAACTTCTGCTTTTAATCCAGCAAATGTTAAATTATTTCTTGAAAACAGTCGTCCAAGAAAAATACAAATTTTCTCCAGATCGAGTGCTCAACCTGGACGAAACAAGAATAAGAATGGTGTTACAGGCTCCGAAGGTTACTACTTCTTTTAATGTTGATTTCATAAGCTCCTCAAAGATTAACATTATAAACAAAGTGTTTGTGACTTCACTTCTCGTTTCTCTTATAGATAAAATGGAAGATATAACCCAACATAAACAGTTTGTCAGCCCAAAATATATAAGACCGTATCCAACACTTAAAACAAACCGAAAAAAGTCATTTCGTAACAATGTCGGTCAAAATTCTATACAAGCCCGCCTGAAAAAAATTAAATTTAGCTAGAAATACCGAGAAAAGAGGAAAAGAAATGAAAAAGATAAAAAGTGTGAAACGAAAGATATAGAACATCAATGGTTCAAGCAAGGTGAAATTGAAAAATAAAAACACAAAAGAGCGAGCCAGCTCACCTTCATTAATTAAAAGTCAGTTTTCTAGGATGGAAGGAAAAACCTCCAAGAAAAAGTCTAAGCCTTCCAAACTAAGCTGTTCAGCAAGTGATTCAGATGCGTCTTATGAAGTGGAAAACCTTTCGTCAGATCCAGATATAGATATGACCGAAGATTATCAAATAGAAAGACTACTTGACGACTCAAAAATTGATGTAGGAGACTTTATTTTGGTTAAATTTGCTCCCAAGAGAACCATATACGTACGTGGCATACGTTCAAGATGTCAGTGATCCAGATGAACCGCGAGTGAAATTTTTGCGAAAAAACAATAACTATGTTTTTTTCCGGATTCAGGATGACATTAGTTCAGTCCTTAAAAGAGACATAGTGACTAAAATACCAAAACCAAAAAAAGTGTCTGGTAATCCTAGTAGATCCGACATAAATTTTGATGTTTCTTTTATGAATTATAATGTGCTTTAAATTTTTGTTGAAATTGTCAAATTTTTGTCGCTCTGTTTTGAAACATTTTTGATGGTTAATGCAGTGGCGGCTCGTGAGGTTTTAAATAGGTAGTGCGCAATTTAAGTAGGTTTTTTCGTACGAATAGGGGGATGCCCGTTGCAGGCGGTGGCGGAGGCTTACCCGCCGAAGGTGGAAAGTTTTGGGGGTGCCACGCCCATTTTTTACCCAAAACTCGTTAAAATCGTTTAAAAAATGAATTCGGCGCCCTCTTGAATGGTAATTGTTGCACACTAAAATAAATTAATAAGTAGGTACTTATCGATTCCAGAAGGGTAAACCATTAAAACAGTTTATTGTAACTACAAATCAATAAAGTTAAAAAAAAATCAGGAGAAGTTCGAAAACGTTAAAAAATATATCGGTTTGATGGCAAAAAAGTGTTATTGAACACCTTTTTGTCGATGGTTAGCCCTTCGACTTTGCCGTTTCCTAGCTTTAAAGTGAAATTCCATTCGCCACAAGATTTCGGGGGTTAAAATGTCTGGTGAAAGACCGACCATCCTTTTTCTTGGTACATGTTTGGTCTAATTTTAAAACCGGCATCGGTCGCCCTAACCTCTTTATTTCAATCTTTTTATTCAGATCCAATAGAGAAAAGTTATTTTTAATAATATTGTCAACTGAATTTATGCCCCCACAGCAATTGTCAGAACCCGAACTACTAGCCATGACAGTAGAATAATAGTATATAAATAAAAATATAAAACACTAAACAATATTACGTACACTAAACCCACGAGTTTATATGCAGCTAATTAACAAGCGTGAACGAACCGAACAAAACAAAAATAAATTCACGGCTGGACTGGAGTATAATACAGAATAATACTTATAATAGTAGTATGCAATATTCGCCCTAAAAACGATTTACCTCCCACTTTTTCCACACTAGCTGAATTTTTCAGGACCTATAATAAATGTGTCGCATCAGCCGTAGCTTGAAGACGAAGAGGCTGGACATATTTAATTAGGGCGTAAACCCATGACGTCTCTCATTATTTATTGTTATACTATTGTTAGTTTATAAGCAAAAAATATGGGATTCGCTCTATTACCTTGTCAAGACATAAGCGAAACTTTTATAAAGAATATTTTTTTTTCATTTAGGCCTTTCATTTTTGTTAATTGACTGTTATATTTAAAAATAACTATTTTTTAATTAAATTTTTGCACGGTTGAAACCGAGATATTTACATTTAATTTTTTTTTTGGCCATATGAGCTAATGCAAATGATTTTTTTTTGAATAATTATCAAAAAATACTTCCTACAAAGACCTTATTGTGCATTGGACCAAAAAAATAAGTATTTTTCCTCTCTACGATGGTACCAACATCTCGATTTTTGATGATAGTGTTCTTTTGTGGAGTCTAATTTTGTATTACCTCCGGAATAAGGGTTACCTTATCATGTACTTTCATCCCTGAAAAAATCAGCTTGTGACACCATACTATATACGCAAGAATTGCAAATTATCACTAAATTAAGCTACAAAGTGCGGATCTAAATAGCGCACGGATGAGCCTTGACTTCTCGTGATTTTACGAACATTCCCGACCGTTTTGCATGATGAAAATGCATTTAACAAGAGCGCCGAACACTAGCGCACGGCAGATTTAAACTAGTTGTGGTTACGAACGGAAGCCGCCGTTGGACGCTCTGCGTTTTGATCGTCGCCGTCGTGCCTCAATTTCGCGCTTATAAATAATGTATTCTGCGGACAGTGGAGATTCAAAAATATGTAAATTCGCAAATTATAGTTAGTTCATGTTAAATTGTATGTAGGGAAGATTTTATTTTTCCGTTTACTTTCGAAGGTTATTGAGAAGCCGCCCCTGGGTTAATGTAGCTGTAGTTGGATTATTTGTTAGCTTAATAAATAAAATACATTTGGTCATTAGTTTCAATGTACTCCAAGATAGTGTATATCGTCCCAAACTACCCCATGATGGAGCACGTTTGGAAAATAACTTACATTGGTTCAGGATAATTTTTCATTAAAACTGCTTCCATATTTCTACTTTTGCTTCTTAAAATTAATTGTCGATATATGATTGTATGTAGCTATTCCCCCATATGACTGTTCGTTAAATGTTTTTGGTTACTAAATATAGGCTATCGTACCAAATTGCCCCATCGTACCCTACACTTTAAGTGATAAACGATACATACTGCACATATGTTTGATTGATTCGTGTGTGAGTTATGGCATTTAATTTAAATGTCGTATCATTGTGTACTACTATCCTCTGTGCGCAAGGGGTGTATTATTTTACTTCATAGCCACAGTCAGACTTTTACATTGATGAAACGTACATTCGAACGGGAATTTTTCAAGATGTTGCTCTTAGGCCATTGTGGTTTTGTCTTCCAGCATTATTTGCTATGCTTAACGACTCAAAAATATGCCCTCAGGATCAAGACCAATCGAAATATTTTACATCTCGTTGCCCACCTTCTGTACATGTATATTAAATTATATGCCAGAAGTCAGAAATCTAGTACTGGATGCCTAACATCCAAAGAGCAAAGTAACTAATAGCGATGTAGCACCAGTTGGTGCTCTCATCTAGTCTATGTAGGATGATGAGGCACAAGTATACAGAGGGTTCGTTTATTTCTTGTAAAGTAAAAAATCCGAATCGAATGTCAGAGACCATCAGTAAGCACTTAAAGCAACTTCAAGCTCTCTTGATATCACATACAATTAAAATTTTACAGACTTATGGATCCGTAGTAGTACATAATAATACTTATGGTTATTGTATAGAACTTACTTCTGGACCATATGGTAGGGTGTCGTCCTGAGGTCGTACGCCAAACCGAAGAAAGCCAACATATCAATGACACGAGTGGTAATACTGTATTTAGCTCCCAGTTCGGCTGCTCTGTAGTCCCATGGGAAGGCGTGGTGATAGTTATGCCATCCTTCTCCCACTGATACAAAGGCTACGAAACTCGATTCTACCGGTTTCATGTATCTGGAAAATATATTTTTTATTAGGGTGCAGGTTAATTTATGTTTTGGTGGAGGCATCAATTAAAATATATACATATTTATGATACACGTTTCAAACTGAATTGTTTTAAAGATTAATCGCATGTTAAATATTAAATTTACCGGACAACAATCGAGAAGTTGATTGTTTCGATGCTTCTAAAAACTCTTTCATCGATTGAAATAATTATTTAATAACGGACATTTTAAATTTTTAACCTAAAAGCTTCTCTGCACCGCATAATTTACAGTAAAAATTTTCGCACAAAATTTAAACTTAAGCTTAGCATTTTTGCTCTAGGATTGACTATGAGTTCTATAAAGTGAACATGTTACTATTTAAAATATTAATTGTGCACTAAAATAATCAAAATAAATTTGCAGTCTATCAATATAAATTTTTTTATCAATTTTACTACCATTATCACTAAAGTAAAAAAAAAATGCAATTTGACTAGTTGGTAATTAGTGTAAAATACCGAAAATAATTCAAGCATTAGGTAGTAAAAATGTATGGAAATTTGAATGATGACATTTATAGGAAGCCATGTCTGCCGAGATTTCTTTTTTATTAGGATTTTCTTTCATATTTGCAGGTAGAGTTTAATCATATTATACATAAAATTGAATTAGAACCAAAAGCAATACTTACTTATCAAAGGGTTTATTGCCATACAAATGAGCTGCACTATTGACTAACCAAGTGATGTTTAGTACGAACACGCTTCTAAACATGTAAGCAGCGAAAAAAGCGTTCCACCAACTTTCATCCCAGAAGTACACTGGGACTGATGAAGGCATGAGGATGGCAAAGATTGCATATAATAGTTTGTAATGCCTATAAGAAGAAAATAAACAAATCAAATGTCAGTTGAAGTGCTGTGTAATGGTAGTAGTAATCATACATATTCTACTGTAGTCGACTAATTTAAATAAATAACTGCAAATGGCAAACGTGTCTATAGGATTTCTGTAAGATATCGAAAAATAGCTTAGGAAAAGTTATCGGCAGAGATTCTTATGTTTGCTTGTAATGAAACACTAAGCTAAATTAGGGTTTGGAATCTTCAGCAAAAAGCACTACAACATAGTTTTATTCCCAATATCGAAACACAAACTTCCTACGACCACTTCTGAAAATGAGAAAAGAAAGCAGAGTTAACATGGCTTGAAAGTGCCGTAGATCACACACGTGTTGAATTATTTTTCAACACACGTGTTGAAAACTAATTTCAACAGGACTCTATTTGAATATGGGAGCATATTTCATTTGATATTTTGTCGTGACAGATGTGGATGACGCTACGAATATCTTTCAACACCCGTATTGAAAAGTGGATTTCAAATTTCAACACGCGTGTTGTATTAATAATTGTTTTCTTAAGAATCAAGAGTTCTTTTTGTGCGGTTTTCATAGGAAAAATAGTGTACGTTACTCGTCTGAAAGTACGTTTTCAACCTCGGAGGAATTTCGCACTCGGCTAAAGCCTCATGGTAAATAACCTCCTCATTCGAAAAATGGTACTTTCCAACATTCGTTATGCAGTATACTGTAACACTCGACGTCTGCTTCTATTACCATGTTGATATCATCAGAAGATGATTAAAGCAGTGCTGTAGTATTAACATACTATGTTTCGAAATTTAAAATAGATTTAAATTATTTTACAAATAAATATTATACTTCGAGCACCTTTGATCTGGTCTTTTTCGAAATGTATCCATAAAATAATTAGAAACTTGGCAATAAATAAATTTAAACTTCTCGTAAGAACAAATAAGACAGAAATATAAATGTGAATATTGTATTATACACTTTTTACACAATATGTTTATTATTATATTTGCGTTTTATATATTATTATATTATATATTAAACTGGATATGTAAACCGACACTAATCCAATTTATTGGCCTGAAATATCTACAAAACCCTTTACCTTTGAGAAGCAAATCTACGTTCGTTTTCAAAAATTAGAGTCTAAAAGAGAATCTGTTAATTAGTATTTGC
Source organism: Pissodes strobi (assembly GCA_016904865.1). NCBI lineage: Eukaryota > Metazoa > Arthropoda > Insecta > Coleoptera > Curculionidae > Pissodes > Pissodes strobi. Next base: position 258,722 of record MU182863.1, read on the forward strand.
ACTCTGTCAAGTTTGCAGTTGGACAATGTATAATTTATTACCTCAAGATGTTTTGGCGACTAATTGTTATACATTTTATCTAAGGTGTAGATTTATGATTAAGTACTATGTACTTATTTTGGAAAAAGTAATGATATTCGGGTAATTTTGTCATATAGTTATGAATTTTCATTCTTAAGTATCCAGTGTCAACATAATTTTTTAATAAAGATAACCAATTGTTAATCAATATAGTTGACACTGAAGCAACATAATTATCTTTATTTGATCATATTAAAGTACTTTCATTAATTTTCAGTTCAATTGTGTTCTACGATTATAATCAAATAATTGTTGAAAAATATCTGAACTGTGAAATTCTGTATCTTATTCTATATTCGATGTTGTTGTATTGGTTTGGTGAATGATCTATAGGCTTAATCTTATAAATGAAATTTCTTGTATATTGTATTTCATTTTGTTTTGACCGTTTTTCCGCGTTAAAAATATTCTACAGGTATTCTATAATTTTTATTTCTAAATTATATAAATCTTTTTTGAAGAGGATATCAAGGAATAAAATTTATTTGCCAGTTTCCCTTTATATAGTGATTTTTATAATATCGAAGTCTTTTAATGTTAATATAATTCAAAACTTCTTTCGGAAAATCCTTTAGAAAAAGTTCGTTATGTTGATTTGAAAATTGCTTTCACAGTTATTTGATAACTGATAAACGTGAACCCATTGTTGTACCACAGTTTCGTTGGTAGTAGTCATTATTGTTGCAATATATGTAATCTTTACGCAAAAAGTACCTAACTTTCACAATAACATTCATGTCCTACTTCTACTTACCTTTTCTGAAACATGACTAGCCAGTCAGCTTCCATGTCGCTCATGTCGATCGTTTTCCCTTTGGAAATCACAGCTGGGTGTTTTCTGCTCATAAGCCATCCTATGTGAGAAAAGAAAAATCCTCTGTGTGCGTTATGAGGATCAGCGTCTGTATCGCTGTATTTGTGATGTTGCCTATGATCCCGAACCCAAATATAGAGGCAGTTCTGAAAAAAAAACGTGCATTAGTAGTAGCTCAATTGAAAGCTTAAATAATACAAAGAAAGTATCTAGCCTATTTATGCTGGAGGAAACCGATTGGCTTCCTTTGAAATATAGAAACAGAACTCTTGCACTCTACGCGCATTTTGCTGACCATGTTAGCATCATCAGAGATTCTTAAAACTAAACTTTAAATCTACCTAACTCTATTTTATACTAACTCTTTGCCTAATCAGGCGGAAAAAAAATCCTGGGATCGTAATAGCCGCGTTCGATCAACAAATACAATAGTTTAATGATTTCCCTAATTTATTTCGTATGCGTCTAATAATGTTCCATCAGATATATTATAAATTTACTTTAAATTTTTAATAGTTATGCTATGATTATTTTCAAAAGCATGCTCGGCAACACTTGATATTTTTGTTAGACCATACTTTAATAACATGGAATAACAACTAAAAATTTTAAATTAATTCATAATATATCTGATATGAAATTATTAGATGCATACGAAAGTACGAAAATTATTAAATGTAAAAATAGTGTAACTAGAGATAGAGGGCCTATTCCGTATAGTCGATTGTATTGGTTGATCGAGCGTGAATAGTAGGGTCACAGCTTGTATGTATAAGCTGTGGTAGGATCCCAGAATTGATTATTTTTCGATTGATTAAGCAAATAGTTAAAGTTAGGTAGATTTTAAGTTAAGTTTTAATCATCTCCAGATGATGTTAACATAGTTAGCGAAACGCGCGTCGAGTGCAAAATTCTGTTTCGGTATTGTGGATAAAACTCTGTTATTTTGATTAAATATTTAGCAGTGCCAAATGACTAATCAGAGTTCAAAGTAGGGGCCCTAAGCGACAACACCTCTACAAAAGAAATAACTGCTCACAAAATTTTAGCTCGTGACGTCGTGCATGTAGGCTTTTGCTATTTGGAGCGAAGGTGTAAAAGAAGGGTTGCGGGTAGAAGGGTAATCGCGATCGAGGCGCAATTGATTGCAACGTTGCCAGATTACTACGTTAGCAGCCAATATTAAGAGGCTCGTATATAAAAAATATATTCCTTACGCTACAATTTCTCCAATATTGTAAAAAACATATTTCCATAAGATATTCTTTCGTCTTTTTATAATGTGGTATTTCGTAATTTATTTATTTATTTAATTATTTTTCGTGCACTTTCCTAAAATAATACAGTGGACTCTCGATAATCTGTCGCTTTATGATGGGCGACGCCAGATAATTGGTGGCCTCCGCTGCTGTGCGCTATGTAGAAATTCTGGAAATTGAAACAAATTTCGTGCATTATTACCCCAAACTAACCATCTCTCTAAGTACAGTCACGAGCATTAAAAGTGGGACACCCACTCATTGTAAAACGAGCGATTGTGCACCAGCACATACCTGCGAAAATGTCGGGGATTGTCAAATTTGACAGGAAAACAATAATATGCCGCAATTATCACACACCAGTTGTGATCACGAAACTCTCTGGAACACTACCACTCTTTGTAGAAGAATAATAGTTAAAATAATGCAGTGAAAAAGCGATGACAAATGTGACAATCACAAAACATAACCTAATGAAAGTAAAAAAGGTAATGTTTCACCCTAGGGCTATTTTCAAAACGTCAGGTAAAGTCTGATTTTTCAAAAGTTGCGAAACATAACAAGATTTGTCTCGTGGGTGTCCCAGTTTCAATGCACACGACTGTACATACATACGTTCATAGTTATTGGATGCACTATTCATATTATGTATCTATACCTATAAAATATAGACAAACACCTTGCTTTTACACACATATTTAAAATTATACATATGCTCTCCGGATAATCATATCTCAATAATTGGCACTACTACTAGTCCCAACTTGTCCCAACATTAGCCAATTAGCTGTATTTACCTTATAGAGCCGGCAACAGCGGAAACAAAAGAAACGATTAGTTTGTGAATTTGCTGTACTTAATGGCTGCCTTAATCGGTAATTAGTGTTATTTTGTTCCATTTAAAATCGGCACTATTTAAGTGCTTTTAAATGCGTGAAACTCTTACCTAATATATCGTTGTATATTTGGTATACAATTTATATTGTTAGGCGTATTTTTAAATACGTAAAACTATATTTTGGACTTAACGACCTGTTACTTGGCTGCTTGTGTACGGTAGAGTTTATAAGTTATTGTTCGTGTTATCGTGTTTAATTGTTTTTCTCTCGTTTTCGGTTAGTTTGGTGGTAACTGATTATTAGTGTACTAATGCCTCCAAACTGTTGCATTCCTGACTGTAATTGAAACTATACATATGGGCCTAAAGTTCATGTTTTTGGTTTTCCAAAGGACGTATATTTAGTTATGTTTTCTTAAGGAAATTTCAAACAGATCCTCTTGAAGATAGATTTGGTAAATACAGGTAAATGGCAGGTGGTCATTATCATATTTATGTGCGACAATTATAGCAGACAGAGAAGAGACCTAGAATTCAATCTATATTAACCCTTCAGTCTCGCTGTTTTGACTCTATTAATGTTAATAAGAATAAGTTCTATGAGCTACCTGATTATGACCCAGATGAAAATAGCTCTCAACCAGACTTTTCCCAAATTAAAGATTTATTGTCTCATATTTTCTTAAATAATGATCACTTTCAGGATATCAAAGATGTATTGCCATTAATTAAATATTTAGGTGGTTATTGTTGCTATTTTACCTTATTCGTTACTCGTTAGACTCTTTCTTTATTGCCTAAATACCTACTTTCTAATTTTATTGTGGAAAATCAAATATCCTTTCTTGGTTAGAACTCAATTTATTGAGTGAGCATTTAATATGTTTTAATAGTGTTTCTTTGGTTCGTTAACATTTGCCTCATTTACAATATGTCAAGATGTTAATAAATTAAGCAATTCTAATTTTAACGCTAATTTAAGTACCTACTTCTAGCACTTCTTTATTACAATATTAAGATCCCTTATTAGGCGGCTTCCTTATTGGGTTGATCGTGTCGTTAACGCTAGTAACGGTATATTCTCGAGATAAAATTGTCACAAACCATTAATGTTAAAGTATTAGTTTGTGTTGGACTTCTTCTGAACCAAGGCATAAACCTTTTAATTTTAGTTCTCAAGCTGCTGCAGATAAGTGTTGCACTTTATCTACAGTAATAATTATTACTAAATATTTTGCTTACATAACACGACCAATCATCGCAAAGCTGCCCAATTATTGCTGCCCTAATATTTATTATGTATAACCTTCCTTTTTTTGAACATGCTATAATAGTTGGACTAAAACTATAAATAAGTATTGGAAAAAACTCAGAATCCCAGAATAATTTAAATTATAAAAAGGAAAGAAAATTTTAATTCGAGCCTAAACATTTAGGATAATTATTTGATAAAAAGATAAGAGAAATAAATAAAGGACTAATGCTGTTCAATATCTTTGATTAAGACAACTTTACCTTTGTCTGAAAAGAAGTAATATTGATGTCAGATTTTTTTAAATGAGTAAAATTCTATTATTTTCTTTCCTTACACCGCATAGCGTCGTTACCTCGCTACTAGACAATGGCATGATGTTCTATATTTTTCAATATTTAAACGTAGCTATCGGAATAATGTTTTAGTTTTCTCGGCATTTATTATCATTTCTTTCTTTACGAGAATCAAACTCGGCCTCTAATTTTGGACTTTCCATTACAGGCTTAGCTAAATGAACGATGCAATGATACAAGGAGCACATTTCCATAACAAATGTTTCCAGTATTAACTTCCCACAATCTTGAACTAACTTAGTTCACATATCTGTCGTAAAATTAAACAAAGCTTTTCGGCATTAATTCGCGAAAGATGATGCTGGGTGTAATTTTTAACAATTGTCAATCTTTTAATAATATTGAGAGTGTGAGTGGTTAGTTGTATGCTTGGTTCATATAGCTTCATTATTTGGGACACTTTATATACTATGTTGGGGTTTGGAACCTTCGGCAACATGCACTAAAACAGAGTTTTATCCACAATACCGGTATTATGGATAAAACTCCGTTTTCGTACACTTTTTATAGTAAATAAAGAATAGCTATAGAAAATATAGAGGGGGGAATATTAAAATAACGCTTCGTATAAAAGTAAATCTCAAATTCAGTGAAACATGCATAGGTAACTGAAAATTATATTGACAATTTTCTTACAATATCACAACAACAATTTTGAAAAATCTTTCAGTACCCTCCAAAGTGCAAAAACCAGGTTGAGATCAACCATGTCTGAGGAAAGACTCTGCTCTCTGGTATCTGTATGCTTAGCATTCACAGAGAATTTGTGAATAATAATAAAGACAGTTATTGAAAAATCAATAAATTGGTTTTCACAAAACAGATGAGATGCTATTACTTTTCTCCGATTAGGAAAATATAGGTCTGTACAGGGTGGCTCGAATTCGTGTCTATGTATGGGGAACTCGAAAACCGTCAGAGATACAGTGTCGGTCAAATTAAGGCAAAATTGCGCATTTAGGTGCCTAACAATATGCCGTTTAGAAAGTTTTAAAATTCCGAGTATTTACGGAGATATCCGGAAAAAACCGAAATTTTGAAAAATCGTTTTATTTTTTTCCTGGGCTTATTTAAAAACGGATTTCAAATCTAATTACACTTTTGCATTGCCACTTTTTCCGCTCTATCCAATCATGATATCCAGTTTGAAATCCGACGTTTCGTCTTCAAGGGATCATCATCAACTTTCTTTTTTTAAACACGAACTTTAATTTTTTTTTTCGTTTTTCTGATGGTATTGGCGTTATTAATATGAGTATGTGTTTTTATTTTTTTTTTAAATTTTTTTTAACTTTTATTATTTTTTTATTATTTTTATTTTATATATTTTGCTTTGGCGTGATTTTATATAATTTAATTTAATATACTCGTAAGAAATAATTTTACTATTTTTTGTTTTTAATACGCTCCAATTTTCCACTTAATACAAAAAACAAAATAAAATATTTTTATACAATATAAATATTTCAAAAGTACCGATCTTAAAATGTTTAAAATTACGCCAGGGTAAAATATATAATTTAAAAAATAATAATAAAAATAAAAAAAATAAATAAATAAAAAAAATAAAAAAAAATAAATAAAATCACATAATCATACTAATAAAGCCAATACCATCTGAAAAACGATAAAAAAAATTAAACTTCGTATTTAAAAAAAGAAAGTTAATGATGATCCCTTGAAGACGAAACGTCGGATTTCAAACTGGATACCATCATTGGATAGAGCGAAAAAAGTGGCAATGCAAAAGTGCAATTCAATTTGAAATCCGTTTTTAAATAAGCCCAGGAAAAAAATAAAACGATTTTTCAAAATTTCGGTTTTTTCCGAATATCTCCGGAATTACTCGGAATTTTAAAACTTTCTAAACGGCATATTGTCAGGCACCTAAATGCGCAATTTTGCCTTAATTTGACCGACACTGTATCTCTTACGGTTTCGAGCAAAATTGCGCATTTAGGTGCCTAACCATATGTCGTTTTGAAACTTTTAAAATTCCGAGTCTTTACGGAGATATCCGGAAAAAACCGAAATTTTGTAAAATCGTTTAATTTTTTTCCTGGGCTTATTTAAAAACAGATTTCAAATTTAATTGCACTTTTGCATTGCCACTTTTTCCGCTCTATCCAATGATGATATCCAGCTTGAAATCCGACGTTTCGTCTTTAAGGGATCATCATCAACTTTCTTTTTTTAAATACGAACTTTAATTTTCTTTATCGTTTTTCAGATGGTATTGGCGTTATAAATATGAGTATGTGTTTTTATTTTTTTTATTTTTAATTTTTATTATTATTTTTTATTTTATTTATTTTATATATTTTGCTTTGGCGTAATTTTAAATAATTTAAGGTAGGTACTTTTGAAATTTTTATATTCATTAAAAATATTTTATTTGTTTTTTGTGTTAGGTGGAAAATTTGAGCCCATATTAAAATTAAAAAATAGTAAAATTATTTTTTACGAGAATATGGCCTTGAACTATTACTCAAACAAGTTGCTTAGTATCACGTAGCATTATTATAAATTGTTGAAGTTCTCTATTAAATAATTTTTTTAATTGGTTAAAAGTTGAAAGTATTTGATCTTAGCACTAAGCAAGTTGTTTGAGTAATAGGTAATTCATGGCCATAATCTCGTAAAAAATATTTTTACTATTTTTTATTTTTAATACGTGCTCAAATTTTCCAAAAACAAAATAAAATATTTTTATACAATATAAAAACTTCAAAAGTACCTACCTTAATTTATTTAAAATTACGCCAAAGCAAAATATAGAATTTAAAAAAAAAATTTTAAAAAAAAATTTTAAAAATAAAAACATACTGATATTTATAACGCCAATACCATCTGAAAAACGATAAAAAAAATTAAAGTTCGTATTTAAAGAAAGAAAGGTGATGATGATCCCTGGAAGACGAAACGTCGGAGTTCAAACTGGATACCATCATTGAATAGAGCGGAGAAAGTGGCAATGCAAAAGTGCAATTCAATTTGAAATCCGTTTTTAAATAAACCCAGGAAAAAAATAAAACGATTTTTCAAAATTTTGTTTTTTTCGGATATCTCCGGAAATACTCGGAATTTTAAAACGTTCTAAACGGCATATTGTTAGGCACATAAATGTGCAACTTTACCTTAATTTGACCGACACTGTATCTCCTATGGTTTTCGAGTTCCCCATACATAGACACGAATTCGAGCCACCCTGTACATACATCCATAGTACATATTATATTTTTTTATTTCCAATACAAAATTTAAGTCAAAGTTACGCTACAGTTAAATTTAAGTTAAAGTCTAGTAAACCGAAACCGTATATATGTATTTTTTACAATAAAAATATTTAAGTTTCAATCTACCTCTACTTCGCCCCAGAGGGGGCTACAGGGGCTACTCCACCCCCTCTGGGGCAAAGTACAAGTAACACAATTTTCAAATTCAATTAAACCTAATCTAAGAAAAAGAAGAAGTGTTAACGATTGCAGATTCGATTGTTATATTAGAGCGAGGTCCAGTTCCAGTTTACTTTTGGTGCCTGTTGCCCAGCCCTACCTTTTTTTACGTTTAATTAACTTGGGAAATTGGTCAATAATGCTTCGTTCGCTCGTGGAAGGCGTGTTTTTTTAATGATTTTAATGACTTTTGAGTAAAAATTGGGCGTGGCATCCTTAAAATTTTCCGCCTTCGGCGACCCTCCACCTGCGTCTGCGACGGGCTTTTCGCTCGCCCCCTGCACTTTGACTTGCTGGCACCCATCATAGCTAGCATAGACCATCGATTGCTGCTATATAGATTTTAAAAACAGAACCGTCATAAAAGGCCTAAGTTACATTTCCTTCTATTTTTGTACATGTTAGTCAATGGTCATATTGTTTTTTAATTGATTTTTCAGTGAACTAAAATTTAATGTTCCTTAAAGTGAGCAAAAAAAGTTGTGATGTTGTATTGCAACCGTGTGATCTGAGTATGACATAGCGAATTTGTTCGCTCTTGTTAGCATTGATGATTTAATCATGATAATTGTTAGAGGGCTGATATTTTGTATTCAAAAGATCAATTACTTATAAATTTGTTCATATACAACAGTGTTTAAAATAGCTTCCCTAAACGACGCAGTACATTTTTAAATATGTTATTCATGAAATTCTTTTTCCCAAAAAATAGTAAGCAACTTGTCAATCAGTTCATTTGACAAATAATTTACTAAGGCCAATTTCACAAAAAAATTAGCACAACTAAATTCAATACAAAAGAGATTTATTTATACCAAAGACAAAAAAAAACCTCTTGTACATTTCTAATCATAACTTATTATTTTTTTCAAGCATTATATTAGCTTTCCTTGAAAAAGTTGAAACCAAAAAACATAAAAGATAGAATTAGTTAGTTCTGGCCTCCTTATAATGAACTGGCATTCAGGGCTGGAAAGTAGCAAGGCTTCTCAAGAAATGGGATAAACTCATCACAAAACCTCTCCTCGTACAGACCAATATATCTCTTTGACGTGGAGGGTAAACTTTATGAGCAACTCCTAGTTGGAAGACTTTACATTACAGTGAAGTGTCTTGTACCGGTGAGTTATCCGAAAGACATTTCGGATTTAAGAAAAAGAGGCAGATAGTTGATGCAATCAACCTTATTCTACGTATTGCAAGGTAAGCTGACGACTTTTCGTTAGCTCATTATAGTCCAGGAGGCAGTACATTTTTTTGGTACTTATTTTCCCAGTTAGCAAACATCGATAGAATTGTTCAGTTAGTAATAATTTGTCAGAGTCAGATTATTGCTTGTTTCGTAAGTTTCATGATCTATTTTAGTAAATGTAAAAGATTTAAAACGAGGAAACGTGGTCGACTCATTTTTTTTATCTTTGGAACCCATCGAAAATTTGCAGATTCAGAAATTCTTGATTAGTGTCACCAATAGAACAAACTAAGAGATATACGCCGAGTGGGAAAATAAGTTGAAAAAAAAATCACTGCCTCCTGAACTATTATGTGCCATTGTCACCCTGGATATCAGGAATGCCTTTAATAGTACATCCTGACCGATGTTACTAGACCAATAATTACGACAAAGAAGAATAGATGAAGCCATTAGCGGTGTCATCGCGTCTTACCTCTCGTTACATATATCCTTCTTGCAAATGATAAGAGTGAAAGACACACATGAGTTTGGGCCCTACCTTGTGGTACATCCTATGCAATGACTTAAATATTACAGGTTGAGATACCGGAAGGTGTCACTTTGGGTCAGTTAAAGAACTAGCTCCAGAAAGAAACGGAGGCAGTTGTATTTATCCATGAGAGGATTATTAGACCAATATCCTTCGAGATCCAGGGCGTAACAATGAAAACGAAGAAGGCGCGAAGCATACATTATTTCAATGCCCTAAATGGGAGGGTACCCCAGTAGGATTCCAACGTGAGAGGGGTAGAGTCTTTGATGCAAATATCCTGACCAGTTGTCTACCATAAAGAGAGAAAGAGTTAAGAAAGCTTACAGTATTGTTAAGGACATAATAAAGACCAAAAGGAAAGAAGAGAGATGCTAGAGACTAATCAATCTATGTTTGCGTAAATTTTGTTTCACGCCCATACTTATGTTACCTTAAGCAATATAAAGATATACAGACATCCCCCACTGCGGCGATGTCGGGAAGAGTTTAATCGGTCCGTACTTCTCGGATGTAGCAGCCAAAGACATTTAACCTGAAGAGACGGGACAAATGGTTCTTTGTTTTCCCCCAACATTGAGGCACATTCTATGGTCGATAGATGTAGCGTTGCCAAATTTTAAGTTTACGAGTTACTGTACATACTTTTTTTATATTAAATTATAACACTAAATACTTATTTTCCCCATTTTTGATTCATCAAAAACCGGTTCTGAAGTTCTTAGATGTCAATCTGACAATGCCGCTTCCCTTAGTTCCGCCTTGTTTTACCCCCAAAATATTTATAGTATGCACGTAGTAAAGTAACTGCACCAATAGATTGAGAGCATTGGAGGTCGACGACCGACGGCTCTTCCCCATTCGATAAGTATACTAACTTGGTAACGTTTCAAAACCAGTGAAGGCACTGCTGTAAATATGTTTTAATAGGTATTTAATAGAAGAAAATAGTTATTAAGCTACTTTTTGAATATGTCATTAACCAGATAATATTTGTCATATTTATATGTTTTTAAATAAAATTTGTACGCTTCAGTTCCTTTTTATTTGTCTCAAAAATAAAGATAAGCAATTTATTTTTAGGCTAGCAGTGGTATGATTTCATTTTTCGTTTAACCATTGAGAGCAGAAAAACCCTATGTGTCACCAAAACGTTTAAATCGGGATAAAATTGCGTATTTTTGGTATCTCATAAATTTCGTGTTCAAATTTGAAATTATTCAGGAAATAAGTTTTCGGAAATTTTATTTCATTATTAGCTGCTGAATAGTATATTATGCAATGACCATTCATTGCAAATGTAAGTTGAATATACTTTTTTCTACGACTGCCCTGAAAATAGACAAAAATGCACTAACAACTGCTCTGGAAAACTAGACATTTCAAACATCGTGTGAAAAGTACACACGGCGTGTGCAAATTATACTTTTCACACGCTTATTCGGGTATTTAGATTAAAGGGCGTCGTCTCCGTTCTAGAGCTTCGCCCTCAAAGGTCCCATTACCAGATCTCTAAAAAAGGGGGCCCAATTATAGGGCTTCACCCCCCGGGAGCCCCTTTTTGCAAAACTTTAGAAAATGGAACTCTTATACCAGGGGCCCCCTTTTAAGACTTGGGGCCCCATTTTAGGGCTTCGCCCCCGGGGGCTCCATTGCTAAATCTGTAAAAAATGGGACTGCCGTACCATAGGCCCCATTCTAGGGTTTCGCCCCCTGAGGCCCCATTTTAGGGTTTCGCCCTCGGAGCCTCTTTTTCAAAATATTTGGAAAATAGGGACCCCCACTCCGGTGGCCCCATTTTAGGACTGTGCCCCTAGTTATAGTTTAGCGAGAATCTCTTACTCCCGTAGCTTCTTTCATTAGGAATAAAATTTTCTGATAAATCAATAATAAAAATGTTTCCCATATAACATGTAATTTTCTACCACACTCCCAGTGGGGCACCCTCCCTGTATGTAGCAGTCGTAGAAAAAGTATAGTGTGCTACACGTGCTGAAAAGACTTTTTACACTCATGAGACTTTATGACACTCGCTTACGGCTCGTGTCACCAAACTGTCTCATTCGTGTGAAAAGTCTTATTTTCAGCACTTGTTGCACAATATACTATTTCTATTTTGGTATCATAAAGAAGTCTTTTCGATGACTGGTTGCTATGATATTAACAAAATTGTGCAATGTCAAAGCTCACTAGCAAAAATTTCGACACCTTTTTGAATGGGATTCCTAATAATACAGACGTCAAAAGTGACAAGATGGCCGTCCAACTTTTGATCGCGACTTAAATAAATTTTTGTACGCCCATGCTATTTCGGATTGTTTACCGTGCTTGGTTTTAGAACGGTAGGTTAAGTTTACTGGTTACTAAGCAAAAACGCGACGGTAAGTAATTTACTTACCGTTCAGCTGAACGGTAAGTAAAATATATATAATTTGTCTTTAGATGATCCTTCCTTGAAACATCAGTATTTTGTACAAACTAGACTATTTTTAAAAAATGTTTCGTTTTTTTCTAAATATGATCCAAAAAAATACCTAAAATTGAACAAAGTATGCCAACAGGAGTTTTTCGTGTAAACTCTTTACATGATTGTCTTTAAACCACTTTTTAAAACCTTCATACTTCTTTGCATAACGATTTTTTGATTTATCTGGAATTATTGAAAAGCACCCTATTTCCCATGCCTCTTCAATATCAGAATTATCGTTCTTAGACTCACTCATACTTCTTAAACACTACTGATATAATAATTAGTCACGCGTTTGTCAAATATCGTGACATTAAAAAGTAAAATTACAAACGTATCCATAGTAACAACAGAACCCACTAAAGGTTTAGTGAATCTACAAGGCAGAAATAACTATTAAAAACACAATTTTTACCATTTTCAAGATATTTGCTTAGTCAATGTCTTTGTGTTCATAACGGGCGTACAAAAAATAGTATAAGCATCTCGAACAGTAAGGAGTTTACCGATCTCCTCCAATATTGGCGACTTCGCTTCGCTCAGTCGCCAAACATTGTCGTCGATCGGTAAACTGTCCTTACTGTTCTTGATACTTAATATACTATAATGTTTTTCATTAAAAAACGTGCAAAATAGCACTCTTCGCCAAGTTTTGTTTGGTTTCAAATGGACGTTTTAAAGCCTGAATTTGTGCGACGCGACGCGACGTATAGCTTTTTTGTATTTCGTGAGTGATTTCCTATAAATATTTTTTATAAACTTTATATCAAAGTAACGATGGTCTTGCGGTGTGAGATATGCAAAATCTCCAGCTATTATCATTCGAACCTGAGTTTCCACAAGTAAGTAAAAGTAAATGAAACACAGTAGTACAGTGGGCACCATTTTGTGATGTGATTAATTAATATTTTAGAATACTTACTTATGTATGTGATATTAATGGATAATCTGATATGTTTGCAGTCATTTACCAACCTCTATTAAATCATTTTTGAAGTGAATACTTCTTTGGTTTCATGGCAGTGGTTTTGCAAGGACACGGAAAAATTTCGTGACACAGCAAAATAACTATTTTGTGTTAACTAACCTTCAGAACCCATATCTAACCCAAACTAACGCAATCTAACCCACTCACTATAAATAAAACATAAATATATTTTAAATAATGCACCCGACTAAATACCATCATTTCATATTAAACGTATTTACTTTATTGAAATTATTATTATGATGGACTCACATTTTCAAAGTCTACGTCTATGAACTGTCCTTGCTTTCGTTCAGGCGGGGGCGGGCAATACTACATTTAGTAGTGGGGACGAAGTTTGACAAAAGTTTGTACACGATTCATAAAAATGTAAGGAGGCGGGACAATCGTTTTGTTGATATTTTTGCAAGATTTCGGATTTTTATGAATGAGTTGTCGGGTCTCTTTAGGTTAAATGTTTTTGGTAGCAGCCAACCCGTTACTCTCCAGACATACAAGGCCGCTGCGAGCCACCGGAAGTCTGATTCCGGTCACAATGAGTTTCACAGGGCGTTTCTGTGCAAGCTTTCCAATTACAGGATGATACCTGGTATTGCATTGTCACATACGTGAAGGTGCGTAGACTGCGTGGTGTGCAAAACATAGTATCACGAAGATTGTGTTGGTGATGATTTGGACGATTTTGTATGTCCACAATGCGATCCATCTAGTAATTATAAGTTAAAATAATTGGCTGTATAATCTGACACGTTGTTTAATATAGTCCATTTGTAGAAGTTTTGCGTTTTTTAATATATTTGTAGTGAAAATCATTTTCGTTATCTTTTTATTAATAAAATATGGTGGACATAATGTTCTTTGATTTGCTGTATAGTTAGTTATTATTTTAAGGCATCTTCCTTTTCAGTAAAAACAATAAAGTGGGCCATAACTGCTGTCCAAAGCGAAATCGCCGTAACTGCAACATGCGCGAAATTGAGATAATTGCGTTTAAAGTTTTTGTGTAGCTTTTTTGCAAATATTGTTTCTGACTTTTTATGTGTAACTAAGGTTAAATAAATCGATTTTTATTAAAAAATTAATGGAGATTTTTCTCTTGTTGGTAGGAAATGACTTACGGCCTAATCGCTGAGGAGCCTGCATGAAGATAAGCACTTCTACCAAGCAACTAGGCCGTATGTGTATGATTCTTACCGTTACGGTGTAATTGGTGTGCAACGTTTAAGCTTTTTGGTCACATTTCTTAGCCAAATTGCAGTATGGGTGAATAATTAATAGGAATCTAAACTATTTAAATATATTTTTGTTGCAAAAACATTTTTATTTAAAGAGATGATTAAAAATAATAATAATAATAATAATAATAATAATAATAATAATAATAATAATAATAATAATAATAATAATAAATAAAATAGTTACATATAATAAAAAAATAATAACTTGAGTGTAATGAAGATTATGCTTTATCTTCAGCGTTAAAAATAGGAAAGTTGTTGCAATATTGTTTTCTATTTTCTGGAATTATCGCATGTGTCTCTTAAAGGGTTTGCTTTTTTGTCTGGAAATCCATGGGGCCCTCGTAGAGCATCTAGGTTACTTAAGAGTGAGTTTAATCATGCCTTTTTCCATTAAACAATCCAGGCTAAGTTCTTGGTCCAAAAAGAAAGTTTAATATTTTAATAATATTTTTATATTATATCATCAATAATTTGGACGATGCCTGATAGATATGAACGATTTGTTACTTTTGGTTTAATTTTGGAGCTGATGAGCAATGGCTTCTACAAAATCATCAAGATCATAAAATTGTTGCTTTCTTTTCATGAAAAGCTCCACCTGATTGCTGTCGGCCAGGCTCAAAATAAAATCTGATTTCCAAAAAAGTAAACAGTGCCCAGTTTTTGTTTTGGCAAGTACTATTTATTGTCTAGCCAAATTTAATTTGTTTTGTGTTTCTTTTATACTTAATGCTATCTTCGCTGTGAGGATGAAGATAAAATGACTCGTAAAGATCGCACTCTTCATTTAGCAAATGATATTTTTTACTATTAACTTTTTTTCAGTAAGTTTCATATGAACCTTTAGTATCTAATTTTTTTTATTTTAAATCATTAAACAAGAGCGTAATCAATAATATCACTGCTTAGATAGCGAATATTTGACGCATGTTCTCTACGATAGTGAGATACACACAGATACGGCCAAAATTTTGTCAAGATCATGCCTGGTATGATCCCTGCTCGAATTATTCTTACTACTTCCTTGTTGAGCCAAAGCTAGTACACGCTGCGATCTACTGTATAATAAGGACATCTTATAAGGCTTTTATGCGGATTTTAATTTTCCATCGAATTCATTTGAATTAAAACACTGCACAGCCATAAAAACAATGCGAGAATATAACGAAGCATCCCATCGCTTTGAAAGGCAAGAAGACAAAGCCGTAACTACGAACGTCGACGGTCCTGATACGGTTTTTCCGCTTGGCATTTACGACATTTTAGCTTTGTAGATAGCAATTTTGCAGTTACGGCAAATTTCAATAATGAAAAGGAAATAAAAATAACTGAACTGCAGTGTTCTCCATTTCTAAGAATATAGTTTGGTCCATTAGAAGTCCAAATAAGACAATAAATCAATTTTCTATTTTTTGCAGTTACGGTCTTTTCGCTTTGGACGGCGGCATATATGCCGCCACTACCTTGCTTATGCTATGCTTATATTATGCCAATTTTTATATCCATCTTAAAATCAGTGCTTGCTTTTGGCGAAGGAGCTGGGTTAAACGAATACGTCTATTAACATTTACAGTTGGTAAATAAACGTGGTTTATTATTGTTTAACTTATATGTTAATATGGGTATGTTAATGCGGTCAAAAACTTCTAAGTGATATATTTATTATTTCCTATTTGCAATATGCAAATATTTATTCCCGTTAATCACGTTTTCAGGAATAATAAATTATATATCTCTACAGCTTCAATACTAAAGGTAAATAAATAGTAAAACCACAAGTTTGATTAGATTAAATATGGATTTACAATTTATTTATGGATGTATACTTTGGTTAGGATTAATATGTGTATTCTTGAGATGGTGTTTACTTGACAGTGCTAATACCTCGGTTAATTAGAAATAAAAAATTCTAAGCATGAAATCCAACAAACTAAAACACTAGAATGGGAGCGTCAGAACCCTCCGACGCGACGGTTTAGAATAATTTATTAAATAGTGTTTCGCGAACGTATGTAAGAAGCAATTACATTATTGGAATAAGACTATAATTTGATAGTTGTCTCCCTTTTTTGAAAAATACGACATTTTCTAGCGTTAGACATATATGTATATTATAAAAACATAGAGTCCAAGCTAATTTGATTATAAAAAATAATTTAAAGTACACATTGAACACATTAAGTGGTACTCCAGAGAAATAAAGCTTCCTCTGCGGAATGAGGCCGAACAAGCTGAATTTTTGCAGAGACCTTCGTTTTGATGTTCTAATAAAGCACAAAAAAATCTCATATGCCTACCCTTGTGCGTCTTGAGATATCGAAGGTCATAGGTCATGAAAATCGTTTTTTCGTGAAAATCTCGCTTCCAGTGCATCTGACGTCATAAGGACTTATAACAAAATTTACGTAAAATAGTATTCTCTACAAAATTGTTCATATACATTTTTTTCGTACGAAGAACCGTTTTCGAGATATAGCATGATAAAGCAGGAGCGCACATTCGTAATAGGTAATACTGTATTATACTGCAGAGCTATAAATATAAAAGCACTTTCATTAATCTGTTAGACTGGAAAATTAAATTCCCATTATTAAAGCAGTTCAAAATTTGTTTATTTATAAAAAAATATATAATAAATAATTAATAACAAAAAATACATTCTTTTCCACACCACTTTTGAAGTAGAATGCAAGGCGCGTTTTTTTTTTGACATGGTATCCCCAATAAGCCTAATCCATGTTTTCGATCTTAGGAAAAGTTTTTTAACATTAATCTATCATTTTTGCACCTGGGGCTACGCGCCTTATGTTTCCTTACCTTCCTCCTCGTCTTCGTCGGGTTCCACTAGCACCTCCATCAACACATTATCTTCGTCAGATGCTTCCTCTATATCTGTTGGCTCTATGTCTGTTGGCAAAACCTCTTCAGGCTCAAGGTCACTGAAGTCTTCGATGTTTTGCATCTCTGTTGACGGGTTCAGGCATGCCTGTCCGTGACACTGACCACAAACTTTGGAGCATGGCAGCCCGACTTTTCTACACCGGCACTGCGCACCACTACCCCTTTTTACAATTACAGAATATTATATTTAATAGTTCGTCTGGAGCAGTTGGCAGTAGTGTTGTTTTCGGTTGTCATATGTCGTTTTTTAAATCCCAACCCCATTCTTCGGGTTGTAGACTTTTCCCTAGCCAAATCTGTACTTGGTAGTAGACCCGACAAATATGCTGTCGAGCTGCTTCACTGGTAGGTGCAAGGGACAACAATTAAACAGGTCTATTAAGTCGTGGAGCCTTAATGAATTGGGTGTATTTAAATTTGTCAAGGCTCACTGCATCTTTTGAAGCACCATACATAGCTAACAGAAAACGCTTTCCGTTCTGAAATACTGTATCTGGCGGGCAATTTCTGCTTGAAATATTTGAGCCGAGTGAAAATCGGGACGTTTCTCAAACATTGTCATAACCTGAAGTTTTCCTTTGTTGAATAGTGCCGATGTAGTGTCGCATCCAGTGAGGGCATGCAAAAACAAAATATGTTCTTTGCAAAGACGATATTTGCCGAGACTTTTAGACGAATAAATTCGTGTTGATGTAGTCCCTTTGCCAATTTTCCTTAAGAAAATTTGTCGGTGATGTGACTGAGTTCGTCCTATTAAGAGAACAAGCAAATCAATGTCTTCTCCAATCATGACAGCGGTTCTTTCTTTTTCCGACACTTCCATGACTGTTTCGATGATTAGGATATCTGCATCATCCTTGGCTTGTTTTGTAGCGATGTTGGCAGCTTGTAGTTGTTCAATAAGCATTTCAATAAAATTCTTTTTGTTGAATCGGTTTGATAAGAACTTTTCTTGGGTGACTGGCACAATCATTCTTGCATCAAAGCGAACTTCATAAGATGTAGACAGTGCAGTGCTTCGTCTTAATTGCTCCATTGCTTTTATATTTCTATAGTTGTCTGAGTATCCGTCAAATATAACAATTATATTAGAACCAAAATGTCTTTGCAAATATGTAACATATCTATCCAGAGTGTCGGAGAAAGTATCATTTTTGTTCCATACGACACGATGTAGCAAAAATCCACCATCGATGACGTAGGTTACATTATCTTCATTGAGTTCAATATTGACAGGCTCCATCATATTATACAATTTTGATTTTGCGGTTTTCCGCATGCCCTCATTGTCAAATAGTGATGTTGGATGCTTAATTCATACTCAAAATATTTTTGCAGATGATCGTATAATACAGTACTACCTATTACGAATGCGCGCTCCCGCTTTATCAAGCTATATCTCGAAAACGGTTGGTCGAACAATTTTGTAGAGAATACTATTTTACGTAAGTTTTGTTATGGGTTCTTACGACGTCAGATGCACTGGAAGCGAGATTTTCGCGAAAAACTGATTTTCATGACCTTTGACCTTCGATATCTCAAGACGCACAAGGGTAAGCATATGAGATTTTTTTGTGCTTCATTGAAACATCAAAACGAAGGTCTCTGCAAAAATTCAGCTTGTTCGGCCTCATTCCGCAGATGGCCTCTTTTTTTACCTTATTTCCCTGAAGTATAGGTACTCTCCTTTCTGCACTTAGGGATGCTATTATTCTTGAATGACGGAGATTCAAAAATGCTTTCTCACATATTTGGTTCAAAAGTGCATTCTAACATGTCTCTGAAATCTCCGTCAATAAATAATAATGACCTAATAAGCTATATCTACTACCCTACATAAACCAAACAAGGATGTTTCGAACAAAAAAAATTTCTTATTTTTTCTTAATATTTCTTTAGATGACTTCAAAGAAAAAAAATTAAAAAGGGTAAGACGGACAACCATTTAATCGGACTTCTCCCATCTACCATCCAAGAAATATGTCATTCTGAATAATATACTGCATTGGAGCTCTAACATGTCGAAATAGAGTAATTTGTCATTTAAATTAATTTTTCGAATTCTTGAATGATGAAAGATAAATAGTGGTTTTTAACATATCTAAACCGGTATTGTCTAAAATGTTCGTCAATAAATAATAATAACCTCATAATTTGTAATATTTTCTTAATTTGTCCTTAGAAGGCTTCGAAGGAAAAAATGGGATAAGACTCAATCTTCCATCCCAGGAATCTGTCATTCTGAATAATATAAATGAAATGAAGTAAGTTTTCATTCAAATTCATATTATCTAATTCTTGAATGATGAATGTTCAATAGGGATCTCTAACATTCTGAAATACCTGTTTCCGTCAATAAATAATATTGAACTAATATTACTGTCCTTCAACGTTGCCAGAAGTATTTCATTTGTTGCAACCATGTGGATTTTCATTACTCTAGTACCAGTGGTTGTCTTGATTTAAAAATCCAAAAAGCCATTTGCCAATATTTACATTTGCACTAAAATAAATATTTCTTGAAAAGGTGTAATCTATTGTTTTAAATTATCGCTATTATAGCTTTATGCGGCAAAGCTAAATTATCTCATTAGGCTTGTCTTCACATATCTGAAGCATCTGAATTGTATGAGGATGACATTCTCTAAACTCCGGAGCTCCAATTAATTCGTATTAACTTGCTTCATTTAGTGTCCCTTGTTCAGTCTTTTTTTATTTATTTCTAATACTGCCCCTTACAATTTCAAATCGTTCCGCCAGCAGAACAAAGTCCAGTTAGTTAAGAATTTGAATAGATGAGTAAATAATTACAGCAAATACACAATAAATTATAAATCAAAAGATAGGAAGTAGTTAAAGTATCGTTTTATTACTGTCGGTTCTGCAGTGTACTTAATCGACAATCCTTTATTATATTCATGCTATCCATTACATATGTGTGTCGTCATTTATTCATTACTGGAATTAAAACGAAATAGATCTTATTTCAACCACTCATTATTTAATAATCATTTTGTCGTTATTACTGTTCCACGGTATGCACCTCACTAATTTTTGTTATTGAAATATTTGGGAGTTATAAGAATAATTTTTATATTCTATTTTTCAAAATTATATCAAGTTTAAGATTAATGATTTTTAATACATTTTCGAATAAATTAAATATATTTTAGCACACTGTACAATCGATTATCCTGACTAGGTACCCTTATATTGGTTGCTCGAATTTATTCTCCCTTCGCGTGATTCAGATAAAATTACAATTTTGGCAACTCCATAGTGTCAAGAAATAGCAACAAATCTAATTAGGTACTTTTATGAATCTGGTATTGCAATATAATATCAAAATAGTCACTTACATTTTCGATATCTGCTTATTAGCAGATTACTATCTAAATACAGCTTTCTTTAGTAGACTATATCAGTTTATAAAGCAATAGTAAGATTAGTTTTCATATAATTCAAGTCCATGTTTTGGAAAAATATAATCTAATAGGTATCAATAGTTAGGTACGTATTTTGACGTTCACAATTTCGAAACACTACATGCTTTAAAAAAATATTATTATTATTTCTTTATATATACTCAAGACCTTATTGTAGGCTATATGGACTTGTTTTCTAACTGTCTAGTAGTTAATTAGTACGTTTAACTCTTCTCCGACATATAAAATTCAAATAATCAAATCAAGATACAAAATAATGCCATATTTAATGTGATATTCAAAATTTGCATGATAGATCATCTTGATATTTTAAATGAATGAGGAAAGCTCGATCCAATCGATAGATACTTCGAGTTTGATATAACGATACTTTCCCCTCTCGCAAAGCGTGATACATCATCGTAAATATTTATGTTTAAAAGAGAATCATGTTTTTGTATTATTCAAGATAAGTCTGTTTTTTTTTGCGAAACAGTCACGTCTAATTCTACCCAACGCACATGGTGCAAAATAATGTTATACCAAACCTTAAGCATTTTAGCACGCACCTCGTATTTCAATTCGAACATATAAAACATATCACAAATCTGTGCAAGACCATGCATGCAATACACTAAATTATAAATAATAAAAAATGTCATATACGACTTATTGTTTCATTGTTTCTTCGGTAATTTATTTATTTAATGATTTTTTATAACTATATGCAATGTAATATTCATACTGCGGTGAATAATATGTTTCATAGCGTGTGACCAATAAAGATATTAAGCCTTTTCCTGGAAGCTCTTTGTTAAAATGGTCACATATTGTTGCATATCTTAAATTTGGGTTATATAATAACGTGACCAGATCTCAAATTTTAAGAAATAACTTAAAATTCAGAAAAGTCGCTCGTACCACTAAAAAAATTTGTAAACAAAATTAGATCAAAAGATTTCTTATATTCTGATGCATGCTTTTATATACAAATCTGCTGTATTTGCAAAACAATTTTAGATCTCTTTAAGGGCAGCAGATTTTTACTGCACTTAGTTAATTACAGGAATGTTAAGTTTGGATGAATGATACAATATTAGGTGCTAGCGCACACTTTTCATATTGGATTGCATACATAATAATTACATTATTAATATCAAATTCTAAGAAATATCTTAAAATTCAGGACACATGATCAAGATGTTTACATATTCTAAAAACCATTATGTAGATGGAAATAATTCATGATTTTTCCTAGATATCAAGCTTTAAAGATACTAAAAATATATAAAAGGTATGCTATGGCTCTAAAATAAGAAGTTTAGGCAGTAGTGTAAGAAAACACTCGAAAATACAACTTTAAATTATTTTAATTCAAATGCACATACAAGCGATCTTAAAACATCAGTTTATATCGTCATCATATCCCAGACTGCCCTCCACCTAAAAAGTTCCTATCCAATATTCTCAAGCTTATCGCTGTAACCTGACACATAAATAAACAGTGCCCTTATTTATGGGTTTCTCTGGAGTCATGGGTCGCCCGAGTGTTTTGTCTATAGAGCGACGAATTTAATATCGACAACACTCGGCCAACCTGACCAATGGTCTGTCCCCAGACCCTAAATACATACTACTTCCAAATTAATCTAAAAAAACTCTTAATTAAATTAAACTTAAATCAAAACAACTTTTGCAACTATCATTAAATACTTAAGAGTTAGCGTATACCTAAACAGCTGTATAATTATATTAATTTTAACCTCTAAACCTTACAGGAAATATCATTTTCAATAAAAGTGCATATTATATTTCTGCTTAAAATCTACTCTCATAAGATATAATTTTTATCATAGGCAATTGCTGTTAATAAGTGCAACTTTTGCCATAAAATATATATATAGGCCGATTCAACGTTTGCCACATATTATTACAATCTTCCCTATAAATGGCTGTAACTTTCTTATTATAAACTGCCATAAATGAAACAAATGCAGAGTTTGGTATAACAATTGCCACTTTTGCCATAAGGAATGCAACGCTTGCTATAAACAAATCCAACTTTTGGCATAAGGAATGCAACGTTTGTTATAATGCAACTTTTGCCATAAAGAGTGCAACTTTGCTATAAACAAATGCAACTTTTGCCATAAAGAGTGCAACGCTTGCTATAATAAATGCAACTTTTGCCATAAAGAGGGCAACTTTTGCTATAAGCAAATGCAACTTTTGCCATAAACAGTGCAATGTTTGCTATAATAAATGCAACTTTTGCCATAAAGAATGCAACTTTTGCTATAAACAAATGCAACTTTTGCCATAGGGAGTGCA
>MU182863.1:281863-309786 GCA_016904865.1 Pissodes strobi
CATAAAGAGTGCAACTTTTGCTATAAACAAATGCAACTTTTGCCATACATAGGGAGAGGATGACTCGCGAATAATATTATTATCCAGTAGTTCTTCAATAATATTACGCAAGGTCTCTCGTTCTACTTCAGGCATACGGTAAGGATAGCGTACGATAGGTGTTTCACATATACATTTTATTTCCATTTCGACAGTATTAGTCTTCCCCAAATTTTTCATTGAGGATGAAATACAATCAGAAAACTTGCATAATAAATCAACACATTGCTCTTTAAAACCCGTTAAAATATTACCAAAACAAATTGAGTGTATATCAAAAGCACCGTCACATACGTCAATTAAATTTATAAATTGTTTCTCAGAGGGCAATAAGCGGTGAAACGACAATCGATTTTTCCGCTTAATCATCACTATATGTTCCTGATTAATAAAGTCTCATCCAACCAATAAATCATAATTTAAATATTCGTCTTGAATTACGATAGCGTTTACTAAGGCTGAAACACCCTGTATAGTTAAATACACTTCACAAAATGATCGATTATTCATGGAAGTACCCATAAAACTACATAATGTCACACTTTTCAAGTCTTTAACTAAGAGTCCCAGTTTTTGTGCCATGGACCACTTAATAAGGGTGTTTGAACTACCTATGCGAGCAATCAGCTTAAAATATTATTTTTGGGCAATGTAGACACTAACGTTTCTACTTGTTGAACTTCATTTTTTATAAAGGGGCATTGATTTTTAAAATGACCCAACCTTTTACAATGCCTACACTCCAGTCTAGGTTTCTTACAATCCCTGAAAATGTGTCCTGGGGCCCCACAATTAAAACATGACTGTACTTTTCCAGTCAGTGGGATTCAAAAAGTTATTGCCCTGCTGATACCGATTTAATGATGGAAATTTTGAATTTATATTGCTTTTACTAGTACTTGGCATATCATGTACTTTTGAGTTGTAAAAATTAAAACTGGCACTTTTAACACTGCCGCCAGACATATCACCCATCGTACTTAAATAGGCATATAAAATGTTCGCATCGTCATGTCGTGCCGCTCTAATAGTGCGTGCAATATTTGCGTCATTTATACCGCCTATTACGGCATCAATTAAATAAGCATCGGGAATACGCAAATTTAGGGCTCTTAATTTTGATAGTTTCTGGAAACAATAATCGCCTAGATTTTGACCAGGCCTTGCCTCATAATTTGCAGCTTCCTTTAACAAATTTGAAAATGGAACGAACTTACAGAAATGTTTTATTAATGTTGCCTTCATCTCCTTCCAACTCGCGTCGTACTTGATATTTTCGTCATACCACTGACGAGCGTTTCCTCTTAAACGTCCAGAAATGATCCTAATAATTGTATCGTCATCCCACATGTATTTTTCCGCTAAACAGACCACTTTTTCTATCCACTTTTCCACTTGCATCTCATCACGTGACGAATCGAATATCGGGATTAAAAGTTCATCACCGGCCCGAATCGTTGTCTGACGTCGTAAACTAATAAGCTCTTGCTTCATTAGATCAAATTTTTGTTTTGACACATATCGAGAATCTTTGGATTTAGACAACACGGACACATCCGAACCAGAAGAACTAGTACTACTACTACTCGACACATCATGTTTTCTGCGTTTCGGCACTTTTCCGGAACAACTGCTTTTTCTTTTTACTTTCGCGCTCTTATTTTTCGATTTTGATTTCCCCATTTTGCAATCAACTCAGTAACTACGGCACAGCACGAAAGGTTTTTAGTATCCCACCGCTGCTTTGTAAGAAAACACTCGAAAATACAACTTTAAATTATTTTAATTCAAATGCACATACAAGCGATCTTAAAACATCAGTTTATATCGTCATCATATCCCAGACTGCCCTCCACCTAAAAAGTTCCTATCCAATATTCTCAAGCTTATCGCTGTAACCTGACACATAAATAAACAGTGCCCTTATTTATGGGTTTCTCTGGAGTCATGGGTCGCCCGAGTGTTTTGTCTATAGAGCGACGAATTTAATATCGACAACAGTAGTTTCTGAGGTTCACTTAAAAAATATCAGATCTACGAGAAAATATATAAGAACTCAAAATAGACAAACTATACTTTCAGCCAAAAAAAGCACTAAAGGGGAGCAGTAACTATTGGGGGAACAAGATAACAGGAGGCGTCATAAAAAAACTAACACAGAAAACTGTAACAAACTAGATATGTAAATAGTTAAGATATATAATTGCATACATGATATAAATAAATCAAAAAGCATAACAACATTTTAAGAATTAGCAGGAATCAGCTTGGCCGCAATGGTAGGAAAGTTGTATGGTGAATTTTAAAAAGAATGATCCAGTAGGGTTAGCGACTGGGGAGGAACTAGTTTTTATTATTAAACAGTTCATGTAGAATATGTTAACTCGAAATAAAAATCCATTTGTCATTAACATTTCTAGAAAAAGAATATTCAGAATACTGAGCAAGATTCTTAATTATGTATCTGTTTTATCTGCTTTACACTTGTCAACTTGTTCTGACAGCATTAAATCCCATTGTTAAGTAGATTAAAATGGTAGTGGTAGTACGATGGCAGTCTTCAAACTTGATATCCCCAACTCAGTGCATTAATATATAAACGGTATATTGTGTAAGGTTGCATTATGTTTTAATGAATTTCAACCTCTTTTATGCTTCTATTTAAAAACCTTCTTCCAATCAGCTGTGATAATTCACCTTTTCCATTATTAATTATATGTGTTGGTATCACTCTAAATCTGGAATTCATCTTGAAATAAAAATTTTCTGAATTTTCGGCATTTATATTATCATGTGTATCACTTCGATGAAATGATTTTAATTAATGAAAGTATTAATTGGAGAATATGCCCAATGCAGTTATTTTATTGCACTAGAGAAATGTCCATCCTTTTTGCCAAACCCTACTTCCATTTAAATTCAGTTCAGATGGTTTGGTCTGAATAAGGGCAATGGAAAAATCACAGCAACAAATGGTTCACTTATGAAAGGTTTGGCTACTTGGAACAAAATAGATGGTGAGATCCTACGTCAAGATTCATCTAAACATACCAGCTAAAAAAGGGTATCTAGGGATTTTATGTAGGACTAAGCAAATAAAAGCTGCTTAAATCTGATTCAATTAGTTAAAAATCGACGTTAATTAGTCATTTTTTAAGAAAAACTTCTTTAGACGCTTTGTACCTGGAGGGTAAGCTGGTGAAGGTGTTACGCAAACGTAACAAAACGCGAATGCGAAGGCGAACGCAATGGTATAATACGGCAAGGCGATCGAAAGTAGAGAGGCAGATATAGCGTTGGCAAAGACGAAGAACACGATGACAAGGCGAGGCGAATTTTGCCTCCGGCCCGTCCATAATTTAAACCAAGCATGAGATAACCATTTTTTTTTATCTTGGTCTCTTCCACGTCAACCACGCCGAACTCACCTATTTGTCACTGACAAGAATCGATCGTTGAACGAGCAGGAATTGATTTCTCTTTTTTGCCCGTGTAAGGTGTAAGGTCCACAAGCAGACTCATTTTGAAGTGTAACTTCTTTAGGCGCGGTATACCTGAAGAGTAACCTAAGGTGTAATACTGCGAGGCGATCGAAAGTAGAGATTTATTAAAGTGAAACTTCTTTACCGGGGAGTAAGTTGGTGAACGTGTTACACGAACGTGAAACGCGAACGAACTCGTGTACGATGACACTAACGGAAGCAGAGAGGGAGATCTAGCATTAGGCACGATATTTGAACAAATACACAATTCAAACCAAGCAATATTTTATCTTCATCTCTTCCACGTCATCCGCACCGAACTCGCTTATCTTTCACTAACAAAAACAAGGACAACAAACTACTTCACAAAACCTAGACACTTGGAACCACAGGCCAGGCACATATCTTCATTGGCTATAGAGAGAAGTATGCTGAAATTCGGTACAACAAAAATAAAATATGACGAGAGTGACTCACATGGGTCTACTTTTCATAATTCTTTTTGTATCTGGCTGATCATACTGGATTATACTTTAAGCTGATTAATAGCTATCTTGGCGCTGTTCTTGTCTCAGCAGGAATCAACAGGAAAGAGAGAATTTTGTGAGAGAGCGCTCGCACATCTCTGGGAGTGGCCATTTTCAAGTCAGATGCCTAAAAACCCTTTTAAGTATACATATTGAGCAATAATTTTATTTCGTTGATACTCAACGAAGGCTTTGCTTTGAAGGCTTCTTAAGTGGGCGTGTGTTTTTATTTTGACAACAAAAATGAAGAAGAGATTCATGCCGAGAACTATTCAGGGAGTCTCAGATTACACAGCTCACTTATTTATTTCTGATGGAGCTGGTTGTCCACTGCATACAAGCCAGAGAGCATTGTCCACGCAAGCTGTCACTCACGCCGACGACACCAGAATCAAGTCAAATATTCGTACTTGTACATCAGTGTCCACAGTTTATAAGTGTGCAAATATACAACCGTCAACTTCTGTTCAATTATCGTGCATTGTTGCTAAATGTTCTTCATTTAGTAGAAGGATGAAATCTCTTCTGAAAAAAGGGCTATACTATAATACGAAATAGTAAGTTGTTAGCATTATTTTTTATAATGCTTAATAATGACTGCCAAGTTTTTTAAATATGAATGAATAAATAAATGTTTTGAAATACTAATATAAATAATAATCTAAATTATATCACCAGTGTGCTTGGTGTTCAAAATTGCATTACATATAATAAATTTCGTTTGTCTTGGGGTGATAAGCCACATAAATCGCAATCTGTAGTATAAACCGCAGGTGATGTTTAACTTAATATTGTAAAATTAGGCTTAAAATCAATGGTATATTGTGTAACTAGTAGGAAAAGCAAAACATTCCTGGACGACTGTGGTAATTGCTGGATGAGGCGTAGCCGAGGCCAGCAACACAAAAGTCCAGGAATGTGATTTTCTACAGCTAAATGTTACATTCCCGTACAGTTAACAGTTATTGCCTATTCCCGTACAGGTATTGCATGTTGCCAAGCAACGAATACTATATACTGGAATCATAACTTTTGCGGTTAGAAAACACATCGGAAAGGTGTACTTTTTCATCCGATCGGAGAAAAATAATATAATGGCAGACAATTATTTTCCTTGCTAGTGCAGAGTTAACACAATGTTGCCAATGTCAATAAAATATATGTTTTTATTAGGAAAATCATTGCTGCTGCCTTCATTTCAGTGCGATATAAAAATGAAAAACCCCATTTATTCAAATTCAATTTTCTAAAAAAAATCCTTGCAAATAACTGTGTTTAACGTAATTGCTTCATAAGTAGAAACTGTATTCAAACCTATATGTTTATTTCTAATTACCCACCATTTAAATGGACTGATTTGCGTGGTATTGAGTTGAAGATGATAATTTATTGCAATACAACACTCTATCTTGCTCAATAAGCATAATTTCAACATTAACATATCGTTTTCCATTTAGTTGTATTAGTATATTTTTGCTTAAATACCGGAAATATATGAACGATTCAGTAAAATAACTGACCTTAAATACAGCGTAACTCAGGATAAAATAAAATGTCATTAAAAGTCCCACTAACATTAACTAACAATCAAATGCAAAATATAAAGCAGTTCGTGGGATTGTTGTTCAGATGACTATTTTGTATGATGTGACCTATGAAAAGCCCTGATATTAATACTATAATGAATGTGTGTGTCCTAATAACAAAAAATATATAAATATCAAACTACTGTCGGCCCGAAAACATAAATAACTTTAGGAATACATTAGAAAAGCTATGGAACAAACTTACCGATGATCCAATTTTGATGAGAATATTTTATTTACCAATACCCTCCTTAACAAAATGTATGTGTTCATTTTAGTCCATTTTTCCTGGTTAGTAAGTAAGACTAAGCCGTTAGATTTAACGCGTCAGACATCATATTAACGTTAACGCTCCTCCGGGTAATTTTTAGATACTTATTTAGAATTTTCCTTGAAAACGGACAAAGTTAAGTCTTCGAATTTGACACGTTTTTAGGTAGCACTTGGAGACAGGCAACAGTCCATTGTTCGATTTACCGTGTCTGAATTATTCCGTCTAATCTGCGATTTTTCAAAATTTTGTTTTGATACACGATAACTGTCGAAAAAATTAATTAATTTTGATGAATTTTTCTGGACACATTTCTTGACAGTTTTCAGTTGGGCCTGTATATTTTTAAAAAATTGACATTTTGGGTCGTTGGGAATATGTAAAAACATCGATGTTCGAAAAAATTAAGGTTTTTTTTTCTAGAAGAACATTTTTGATAGAAAAGCTGATCACTTGATGAGAGCCTACGCCAAAAACAGTACAAGAGCCACTTCACAAACGATGATGCCTTTTATACATGGTGAGCTAGCTGAATTTAAACTTTTCGCCAGTCCGATTTTTGACACTAACAACAGATATAAGGCATTTAAAATTTTATTTGGATTATCAAGAACATCTTCCTAGTCTCTGTAATATTTTAATTCAAATCTTTCTAATTGTCAAATTATAAACATAATAATCAACTCTACGACCGAAAGCCCATTGAAAAAATTTTGGGGTCATATTATGATACATCTTGAAATAGTATAATTTAAGTAGTCCTAAGGGAAATAAAAACTTTGAGCCATATACCGTGCATTTTGGATGGTGCATGTGGAAACTGTGGAAAAATGAAAATCCATAACCCAAGTGGGGGTAAATTTGTCACATATTTTTGTACGGCTTTTTGAAATTTGGTTGGTGCTTACAATTATGATCAATATATTCTGAACGCCGTAAAATAATGCAACTGATGCAAAAAAAATCATTTTCGGAAAACTGACCTCCGATACAAAATTAATAAGATCCTGTAGGGCTTTTGTGAAATTACTGTTCTATATTGATAAGGATATATTAGTTCACTATGCCGTATAAATTAGTGTAGCTCTGGGGTAGTAAACGAGAAATCAACCCCCTCTCTACACTTCTATTATGTGGTGATTTGAATCAACGTAATATTTAATTATATCAATAACATTTTACATAATAAGAACTTTTGTTAACGTGTAGTACATTTTAAGCGGTGCGGGTGTCTGAATTTTCCGTCCCAGGATAGGCCTTTTTGGCCAAAAATTTTTGTACGGCTTATTGAGTACACTTAGGTGGTACTTATAATTTTAATTATTTGACACTGAATGCCGGACAAAAAAAGGGTACAGGAAAGCAGGAGAATTTTCCGAAAATGACGGATAAGTAAAGTGAACTAAAAATAATCTTTCAAAAAATACTTTAATTTCTTTTAAAATTTTCAATAAACAACAGAAATAAAAAAAATTAAAATAGAAAATAATAAGTGTTTGTCCTTACAGTTCTTGTAAAACGCTACTTTATTTTCATTTGATTTTTAATAAATTTTTAATTTAGTTTTAATTGAAATACTACGATAAGTATAGAATATTTTATTAATCGATATTTTAATTGCAACGTTATATTGATTAGTTGTCATTCACACATGATTACATTAACAATTAGAATTACAAATTTCGTATTTGCTAATATCTATATAGATATAGAATTTTATTACAGGTTTTTTAAAATCTTCTACGTTTTATTTCATAAAGTTTTATCAATAATAAAATTTTAATACTGTAAAATATGTTTTAATTTCAGAGTCCGAAGAAGTTTCAAATTCAGAGGCAGAAAGCACTGATATCGAAAGTGACAGTAAAGATTCAGACAGTGGAAATTAGCAATATTTTAATATGCACTAGCATACATGAGCTGGCAGAGCTGGTAGTTCTTCCCATCAGTTTCCATTTACCATTAAATATTTCTTCGGCTAATTTTGGTAAGTATAAAAATCTATTCTTTGTATCACTGAAAATTTGTCTCTCTAATTTGCATTGTCAATTGAATATTATTATTGGTTCACATATATTTTCCTTTTTGACCAATAGTTTGCTAGTTCAGAAACATGAAGAAGACGCATTTGAATTTGAAGACCTATAAAACTTATAATTTCCTCTGAATGTCCAGTAACTTTTTGCCACATCAGTGTTGGCCAATTTCTCATCTTCATCTGAGCTATCCAATTGAAATTGACGAATAACTGCCTCTAGAGTGTCCGAAAAAGAATCATTTTGACTTGGGTTCTGGAAAGACGTTGAATTATCAATTTTGTTAAGAAGCTGCTTACTAAAACCTTCCCCGCCAACATCAGAAAACG
The DNA here is from genome assembly GCA_016904865.1 of Pissodes strobi. NCBI lineage: Eukaryota > Metazoa > Arthropoda > Insecta > Coleoptera > Curculionidae > Pissodes > Pissodes strobi. The sequence goes on from MU182863.1 coordinate 290,134, forward strand.
CTATTGGATGATCTAACGATTTTTCTTTTGTACTAGTGGCTCGTTAGTACCTTCCGATCTGAAACAGATGGGTCTCTTCATCAAAAAGTATCTCGTCCATTAGCTCCGAAGACGTAGCTGATATTTTTCAAAACTGTTCTGTTTATAACCAAAAATTTATACAGATAGAGCAATATTTCGAGAGGATATAGATCACAAACTTACAGGCAAAAAAGGGCGGGGGTATGTTAATAGCTTTGAGTAAGAAATTTACAGCTGTACAATGTGATATATTTGATAATGATCTTGAGGCCCTATGTGTTCTATGCGTTAAACTTAGTCTTGATCATGGTGAATTTTTGTATGTTGTTTTGGTGCCTGGCTGTAGTGTGGATATTTAGCAGAGATTTCATCATTGTGTTGAAACAAACCTTTTAGACTGTAAGTGTTTAATCTTAGATTATTTTAAACACCATGAGCTTGTACTTAATATTAGTAGTGGGCCAATATGTGAGTTTAATACCTTTTTATCATTTACAAATTTTGTACCACTCAATGCTGTGTGCAATGCTTTTGATGTTTTATTGGACTTGGTTATAGTTAGTCCTCCTTTACAGGGCTCTCTGGTGAAACTTGATTCTGACACATTGTTGCCTGAGGATCGGTACCAACCATGCCCAGTCCATTAAGGTCAATCTCGATCATAAGTTGACGGAGTGCGAGCAAATAAAAAATGCAAAATTTAATTTTAAAAAGCTAACTTTGGACAGATGTACAGGGTCTTTCCTTATATTTAGACAGCGCCTACTGGGCTTATTATAAAAGATAGAAGAAAACTTTAAATACAAAAGTTGTAGGATTTATCCTAAATCGCCAAAAAATGTTAGGTAAAAAAACAAATCAATATCGCAAAGTAAGTAAAAATACTAACTTGGTAATTTTTTAATGGAACACCCTGTATATTTTTACATATTTGGATTGCTCGAAAAAGTCTAGACATATTTCATGAATAATGTCCTATACCTATCTCTAACGGTTTTTGAAATATTGACAGTTGAAAATCGACCATTTACCAAGTTTGACAGCTTATAAAATCTAGATAAAAAAAGATAGAACAAAACGGTTTGCACTTTCCTATATTGGTTTTTCATAAGCGATCGTATGACACTAACTTTAGATTTAACCAGAGGTTAAAAAATCCCGGATAAATTTAACCTCTGGTTAAATAAAAAGTTAGTGTGATACGATAGCTTATGAAAAACGAATATAGGAAAGTGCATACCGTTTTGTTCCATCTTTAGCCGTTTAGATTTTACAAGCTGTCAAACTTGGGAAATGGTCGATTTTCAACTGTCAATAAATGTGTTATGGCAATTAACGTGTTCATATCTCCGTCCACTTACCATTTCAGAAATATCACGAGTCAAAAATTCATTACATTTTAGTGGTGTGAGAACCATCAATCTTGCCAAATTGGCCCTGCATATTTTACATTACATACATAATTACTTTTAATACCAACAGTATTGGGAAAAACAAAATGTGAAGCAAGGATTGATTACATTTTGCTGTGAGGTACCGCGCATTGCGAAAATCCTAAATTTTTGCAAAGACTGAAGATTAACCTACATTTTCACTATTTCTTAGTATATAATTATAGCCAAGCAAAATTACTTAAAAATGCACATAGCCGAAATTTACGCAAAATCCATCAATCATCTTTGACATTATAATAGTTATAACATTATAAACTATAAGACTAAATTTCATTTTGATGCTATATTCGAGCGAAATATTTCAAAAATAATATGCATTAAAATGAAAAATGCAGAGCTGCGTGATTTCAAATAATTCAGATATAGGAATTTATTTTTAAAAAACGAAACATAATATAATAGTGTTCACAAATTGAAAGAAAAATCCTTGATGAAGTCACTTCGAGGTAATTTCTTTGCTATCCTAACATCGCATGTTTACTTATCAGAAGCTGCTGCTTGCAAAATATAAGTTCTAAATCTTTTAAATAGAATTAGTCTTTCTAATTACTTGTTTGCGGCTTCTCTTAAACAAATATTATATTTTCAATCTACATAGTCTCGGTTCGATCTGGATTAATCGACACTTCACTGATAATCTTGATTTGGAATCCGGCCTGAAGTTTTCCTAAATTTTGTCCATTATTCAATAGAAAAATAAAGTAATTTTAATGCTTTTATGTAAAAGTTTTGAATAACATTTTCAAAACTACTTCAAAATTATAACAAATGAAATAGTTAAATTTTTAGCTGTCAAAAATGTTGTTTTTGAATTTTTACATGTTACAGTGTCAATATAAATAAATAAATTAATAGATACAGATACGTGCTATTCAAAACACTGAAAAATTTATCAGTGACTAATCGGAGTTCTAAAGCTAGTAGTGGAGAAAACAATTCTTCAAGTTAAAAATCGGTTAATAATTGTTGAGATTAAAGTTAATAGATTGTTATATCGTTTTGATCATTACCGAGCAAGAAGGGTGCTGAGATGATGAGTGTATGAGCCGAAAAATTCACCTGAACTTATCAATTGAATGTTGATCAAATCACAAATAGCAACACTAAAATAAAAACTCCCAACCCATGCCGTTATATAGCGTAAACCACACCTGATGGTATGTTTATTTTTGTGTTCATATTTTCACATACTTTGCACAAATTAATTTCCAACACCTAATGAAGAATTATAAGCAATCATTTCAGCGTCAATGAAAACCCAGAATACAAAGTAAGCAACGCTACATGCAGTTTGTGGTTTAGGGATTGATAATAATTCATTCTTAATTTAACTTGAAAAGGTTATAAGGAAATTAGAAAACTTCTGTACTTAAATAATAGCTTATAATTATAATTATTAAATTCATATGCAAACGTTGAAAGTAATGGAAAGTCATCCTCGAGAGTTATCTTGGGATACAAAAAGCCTATTCGAACATTGAATTATTCTGTCAGCAATGCTCTATTTTTTTTAGAAATTTTTTTAACCCCTCTTCAACCTTCACCTTGAGATAAGGTTCTCACAAAAAATCCTGAGCTGCCCTTATTCAATAAAAAGCTTAAAAACCTAATTTCTGAAATTTATAATTTGACAGTTCTATTTTTATAAGCAAATTTAGAAAAATTACATTGGTAGAATATATTTCAAAACCATAGAAAAACAGCTAAATATTTTAGAGAGTGTCTTCAGAGAATGTCATAGTTATAACAAAAAACATATCTTTTTTTAATCCTGCTATTACTTTAAGCAGTCGCCCTTAATATAAAACTATTTTAATACTATACCTTTTCAAGTTCAATTGGAAGTAAGCAAATTTGATTTGGGAATAAACGATTTTAAATTGTGAACAATCAAATTCAACATGGGCGCAATTAAGAAAATAATAAATGGAAATTAAACAATTTCATAATGAGAATATAGGACGGTCATCTGTTAAAATTTATGACATTAACAGCTTTAAGTATCGCCAAAGAAAGGGTTTGGGTAAAAGTGCGCCAATATATTTTCAAAAAGCCTTATATTAATAAAGCAGATGCTAAATGTAAAAAAAAATTATATATATAATAAAAGACATATGAAGGGAGCAAATAGTGAAGAAAACTGTCAGATATCCTGGCCGAAATTGTGCCTATTCTTTATATAGATAAGACAAACTTCAATGCATTCATATTCCGGAGTAGGGCAGGTTTAAGAAAGATACGGTTACCCGTTGTTCTTATATCGCAGGTAGTAGCAGAGGTTGGAGCCGAGCATTCACTTAATTGGCTGCATAGGCAACATGAGGATAATTCATCATGAAATTATATAGAAGTTCCCTCAAGAAAGAAGAAGTCAATGCATTAGAAAATTAATTTAACCACCATCATTTACAGGGGCTTCTCCCTTGCAGTCAGTGTTCAATGTTATAGAATCTGGATGGTCGCATTTAAAAGCGAGTGTAAAAGAAAACAGCCATTCAGACAGATATGTGGTATTTTATTAAGAAAAAATGGTGTTAATATTACTCAAACAGAACCCCGCTTGCAAAGATTAGAAAATACCACCATGAAGCCTATAGTGGCCAATTGAGTTAGATTTAGACCACACATTCAAAGGTTCTTCATACCGGATGCTTTAAATATGGTCAATTTCCAGATTCTGAACGTTTTTTATTGTTAAATTACGTTAGGGATTAATTAAATAAAGCTATTGTGGTTACTTGCATCATCAGTACTTACATCATCTTTATATAATATATTTATATTTTGTTTACAGCGGAAAGCATTTTGTTCTATATGTGAAAATATTTTGGATCTAAATTATCAAGAATAAAATATATATTTTTTTAATTTTCCATTTTTTCTTTACGCCAAATAAAACTAAACAACGAACTAACTGGTTGTTGAAATTGAGGCATTTATATATAAAAAAAATATCTCCAAAGCGCATTCCATGAAGTTTCAACATGGCTGCCTAACAACAGCGTAGCTCGCTTGGCCAAAAAATTAACAGGTTACCCCAAAAATGATATAGTCCATCAGGTGATCGTATATGCAAAAAAGGCACTCCCGAAAAATGTAATAACTCATGAGGCTGAAAATTGCCAGATGACCAAATGTGCCACGCGCCAAAAATTGCTTCGACGATCTACAATCACTTATGACCATCGCACTCTGATGGAACGGTATGTAGAGAAAAATCCAAGAATAACTCTCGCATAAATGAAAGAGAACTTTCTAATTGATCCTCAAATTAATATATTTATATGTATAAGACAAACTTCAATTTATTCACATCCAGGAATAGGGCAGGTCTAAGAATGACATAGTTATCCGTTGTTCTTATCGCAGCGGGTAGCAAAAACTCGAACATGCACGAAATTGGCTGCATAGGCAAGATCTCGATAATTCATCATAAAATTATATACAAAAGGCGCCCTCAAGAAAGAAGAAGCTAATGCATTTGTACGTCAATGTCTGCGAAACGCCCAAACAATGCACCAATCACCAATGGTTTTAGTGGTAGATAATAAAAAAGTGCTTTTAGAAAATAAATTTAACCATCATCATTTACTACGGCTGACAGATTTTTATTAAGAAAGACTAGTGTAAATATTACTTAAACAGAGCGCCGCTTGCAGAGATTAGAAAATACCACCATGAAGCTAGCAGCGGCCAATTGTGTTAGATTTATAGCATACATTGAAAGGTTCATACCGGATGCTTTAAAAATGGTCAATTTCACTTGCTAGTGCTGATCATCTTTATTGAATATATCTCATTTTTAAATTGCTTATGTTTAACTTGATTTTGTTTAATTCCAATTTGTCCTTTAATGCTTGACAATTCTCAATTTAAAATTATTTATTCCCAAATGGCAATTCTTGATTCCCTATTTCAGGTATAGAAATAGAGACATTGTTAATATTATTCCAAAACTATGCAATTTTATTCCTTTTCTGCAATTTAAATACTTAAATACCCTGGTAAATTTCAATAAGTCACCGATTTTCCAATAATATTTGAGAGGCTATGACTGATTTTGCACGCAGATGAAGTCCGCACATATTTTTAAAAAATGCAGTTTTGCAAATATCAAAGTCAAAATTAATGGAAACTTTTATTACTAACTATTCGCGAGCAATACATTTTCGAAAATCTCCCATAAAATTAATATTAAAAATATGATTGTTGACTTTAACTTTAAAGTTTTTCGGATTACCACAAATTTCAGAGAACGGATTCCGTTACAATAAAAATGCTGTTTAATTTGAGAATTAATAAACTCATTTCGCGACGAATAGTACGTTCACTAGAAATAGTAAAGTGATGCATTAATAAATAGAAAAAAATATGCATCCATTACATCATACCATAGGTATGAATTTTTACTTTGGTACACCTGCTTCTAAATTTCATACATTATACACTTTTCAGCTGTAAAATTAAATTTACTGTATGATAAGATTGATGAGATGGGGATTGCAAATGAGAAAACATATATCTAAAAGTGGCTAATTACATACCTGTCCAGCTAATGTGTGGAACAATATCAGCACCAGCCTCGTTATAAATGTTGCTTTATATGCCTTGTGTGAAAATAATCGATGTGCCCCTGTTGTAACTCCAATTCCACTACCGAATGCTACCAAAAGAGCTGAAACAAAAAACAATATTTATTCATTGAAGATTATGGTACCTACGTACTACTTAAGAACGACATGCGAACATTTTTAAAATCGTTATTTATAAAGCGTGATTCAAAAATATCCTCCTAATGGTGCTTTTTATATGAATCAAAAAATTGAGACTTAAATCAATTCAATGATTACATTAAAAGTATTTTTGTGGAAGTATTATCAATATGGCGGTTAAGCGTCGGTTTGCGTCTCTTATATGGAAAGAGGGATGCCTCATTGGAAATGTCACCTTGAGTAGAATATTATCCTTACTTTATATCCGCATTGACGGCAAAATGACAGTTGCTTCTTTTTAATTACATAATAGTTATTTTTGTACCCAGGTTATTAAGTAGATGTTTATGCCCTGAGGCAATTACAAACCCGAGGGCCTCTGGCCAGAGGGTTTATAAGTCGCCCGAGGGCGTACACATCTATTAATACCCGTGGTGCATACAAACTTTTATGTCATACTAGTTCGTTATTGCATTCATAATATGTAAATATTTTAAAAAATACGAATTCAATTCAATTATTTGAGTCCATCAAGTGTACTTTATGCCCGCACGGGCATACAGTAATACATTATGTAAATGGTATCTAAGGTATAAAAACACAATAATGTACTGGTATGACATAAGATTATAAAAGCAAAAAGTCAGTTCTGAATGGGCTACCTGTACTTTCAGGTAGCAGTAAAAAAAACTCTAAAATTTCCTCGCCCACTTTCTGAAGTAGGTATGTCAATGGCCGTAACAAATATTATTTCTCAAAATATATATATCGAGTATAACAATATTTACAAACTCATCATAAGAAACAGTCTTGCATAATTTTCATGTCATCTATATAATATGCTTTTGTATTGATTGCCGACTAATTAGCATGTTTAACGTTATATTTACATTACCACTTGAAAGATTGTCATTTACATAAAAAATAAATTATTATTAGTTAAGTGAATATAAACAATTTCCAATTTTAATCACATATATCATTCTCGTGACAAATAAAGGCAATGTCCTAGCCATCCCGATGGATTTTCAGAAAAATGAGGCCGACTAAAACTTAATACTACAGGACTACAGCCAGCACTATCTGCTTGCTATTGTTATGCGTAGCCAGCTTTTCACTGTTTTCTTGCATATCCTCTCCTTCCTCCTTCACAATGAAATACATATTCCTTACTAGTCTATTTCGCTATATCCTATAATTTACCATACCTAGTATTCCCCCTCCTTGAACCGGGAGACCTTTTAGTACAATGGTGTAGAAGATTATCTCACCCCCTTAGGAAACTTCAAAGAAAAGAGAACCCACCCCTGAAAATCGAGTTGACTCAAGCCCCGGAGCTGCCTGCTATCGCCAGGGCATGTCTGAAGCCGGCACTGAACATGACAGCGAGGCCGCTGATGACAGGGCACTGATAACGCTGTTCCTTGTCGCACAATACGAAACAACCCAAGAACTGATACGGGAAGAGGAACCAAATATTAGGGCAGAAGATCACATTTCCTCTTTACCTGCTGGACACATTAAATGGAGCCGTAAACTCAACTCTGACTTTATACGAGCTTTTTATTACGTGAACCAGTCCGATAACAATCCACTTTCAGGATGGAGACACTTCCTACATGTCCAATTTAGAAAAAGGCACCCAGAACTACAACTTGTTGATAGATCCCAAGGGGAGGGCTCTTTATAATAATAAAAGTGCACAGAAGATGTTTCTTTAGGGCAACAAATTTGATGGATTGATTTTCTAATTATTTTGCCTTCTCGAAATGTATTCCGTAGCCGTAGATTATTTACCTAATGGAAATGCGAAAAAATAAATAAAAACTATTTATTTAAAATAATATACAGAATTTTTACAATGGAAAGCAAATGCGCCGCAAAAAAAAATTCACCTGCTGCGCTAAGCCTTTTCACCCCTCCATCCTCACAGAATAACGATCCAGGACAGTCTTTCAATTGGATTTTTTATTTTGACCTTCCCCAGCCATTACCAAGTTTCTGTGCCTATGAACAAGATATGAATCATTTTATCCAGAATTAGATGCCCGAAAGAAAAGTCATAACAAGGCTTTGCATTCCGTAGTAGATGGTCTTTCAAATTTAAAAATTAATTTTATAATATTTCTATAGCTTCTTTTTACAAGAAGAATAAAAGGTTATAGATTAGTCGTTAAGGGATGAATATTGTTGCACTCTCATGTGCATTTATAGGAACAGACATCCTGTTTAATTCGCTAGTTTTTTATTTTTTGCTTGCTCGGAGGATATTTCAGTACTGTTATTTGCTTCTTTGTCGCTTCTCATTTTTTTAAACATTTTCTATGATGTTCTTGGTCTAATTGGAGTTATGGCCGAATGGATGAAGTTGATGCGTGCCCCGTTACTTTTACGAGTTATTTCCTCATTTTTGCGGACGCTCTAAATGAGTGATTTGTATTTTTTTTTGTTTTTCGTGTCCAATACACCTCTTTCTGCAGATAATTTTGTACCCAGTAAATATGATATTTTTTCCGACAGGTATGTTCTTGTACCATGTTTCCTTGCTAGATTTACGCTAGCAAAAATCTTCAGGGATTCAATGTTTTACCTTTTATCCATGGATTTGCAATATAGGCGAAACGAACATACATTTTGATTAACCTTGTTAGATACAAGCCACTTCGACTCTGAACATTTTTATCCCCGTCTTGTGCGTTTTGGCAAATATTGGATTATATTTAATCCTGTTAGTAAAGTTTCCAAACGTATAATTTTCTATTTTAAAATAATTAACTAACCACTTCACGGCGGCGTCCCCTCCTCTCGAAAGAAAAAAACAGAAAAACCTTTTTAATGAATCCATCCAAAAGCATCAACAATGCGGTTTTCTAATTTTTGTTGTAGTTGTTTTATTTTTATAGTTTTCACCACTCTTGATCTTTAATATGATACGTTTTCAAACAGATTGATTTTTCGATGATAAATCGTTCAAATATTGCTCCATAAACATTTTTACCGTTACGTTCTATATTGTTTTTACGGTTCCTAAGATAAAGCTTTGCTTAGAAAATTGTTTTTGTGGCTGTACAGTCATCATGTCTCATGTTGAATGAATGAATAAATGAGTGATCTAGATGGTATTAATACACTGCGACCTGTACAGATCTATTGTGTCCCCCTTCCATGGGGCTTCCGTTGACGTGATTCTCAATCAGAGTACCTTATCCAGCTTCAGTGCTTTGATAAAAGCAAGTAGTCTGGATGGCTCTATTGATGAAAGTTCCTCCTGTTCAACAATGCAGCACCCGAAGAAGGTCATTCGCCTGTCGCGATCGCCTCGCACTGCGTGAGAAGGTGTTCCGGGGCTTCCGACCCCTTCTCACAGAACCGGCAACTGTCCTTGTTTTCAATTTTTGTTCTCTCCAAGTACCTTCTCAACCGGACGTGGTCCGTAAGAATGCCGGTGAGGATGCGTTCCCGTAGACTGGTCCATTTGATTTTCTCTTCTTTCCTGAATTATTCCTTATAATTGTGCGTCCCTATGCCACAGAAAGCGGAGTGCGCTCCTACTTGTGTCAATTGGTCTGCTTTTTCGTTGCCTTTTATCCCAACGTGTCCTGGTATTCATTGAAGTGATAGTTTGTTATTCTTGCCTAGTTCGTTTAACTTATCTACGCATTCCCATGCCATTCTGGAGCTGATTGTTGTTGAGCTCAGCGCATTGATGGCTGCTTGGCTGTCTGAGAAGATGACAATCCCTTTCTTCATATAGTTTCTGTTGAGGTTGAACTGCTCGCATCTTCTTATAGCGTTAATTTGCGCTTAGAATATGCCCGGGTGTTTTCCCATTGCTTCGGAAAAAAAGGGTTTCTGGCCCAAATACTCCGGCTCCGGTCCCATGTTCAGTTCTTGCCCCGTCTGTATACCATTTTATGGCACTTTGGTGCAATGTGAGAATGCAAGTGGTATTCTCTTTCCATTCTTCTCTACTTCTTATCACGACGGTGAAGTATTTTTAAAAATTTACTATATCGTCCCTAGCCAGCCCAAGAAGTGATATATGCTTTGTTAGGAATGTTAATTCACTCTTTCTAAGCCACCCTCCCTCGCCCGCTCCATCTCTTGTGATTCTAGTCATTGCTTATCTAGCTGCACCCTCTAGAACATGAGGTGCGAGGCCCACAATTGCCTTGATTAATGCTGTTGGAAAAGTTTTCATTCCGCCTGTTATGCTTATGCAGGCCAGGCGTTGTACTTTGTTGAGAGCTGATTGTATGCTCTGCTTTTCGTTTTCCTTGCACCAGACGATCGACCTGCAAAGTAGGGTGGGTCTTACTATCATTGCGTACATCCATCGCAGGATTTCTGGTTTACATCCTCAGGTTTTTCCTGTAAGGCTTCGGCACACCATGAGGACCCTAGTAACCTTAGTTACAACTCCTTCAATGTGTTTATTCCATTTGAGTTTGCAGTCCAGCGTTATGCCTAGATATCTGACTTCCGATGCCGGTGTAATATTGGTCCCGTGTATTCAGATAACTTTCATTCAAAAGAGTTCTCTCTTCCTAGAGAAGGGTACTATCATTGTTTTCGATGGGTTTATTTCCAGCCCCACTCTTTGGCACCATTCTACCGTTGCTTTGAGTCCAGCTTGAATGAGTTCACATAGTGTACCCTCAAACTTTCCTTTTACGGTGAAGACAATATCATCAGCATACCCAACACAACGTAGGCCGAGGTCTGTCAATATTTTCAGTAGTTCGTCCACCACTAGACTCCACTTTAGTGGTGAGCATAATCCGCCCTGTGGCGTATCTCGAATGGTGCTCACTTCAATAGTCTAATTTCCTACTGAAGTTTCTGATGTCCTCGTGGCAATCAACTCACACACCTATCGAGATATTGTGTCGTTCACTCCCCTTCTCGCTTGTGTAGTAGATTTTTTTCATTTTGGTCAACTGGAACAGTGCGGTCTCTGTGGACCTGCCCGTTCTGTGTGACAAAATTTCTCTTATTCCCCTTTGTGAGAGGGCTGGGATGATTTCATCTATCCCTGACGAATTGAGTGGTTCAAATGTATTCAATGCCCATTCAAGTCGCCCAGCAGTGATTACCGTTTTTGCCATTATCCAGTCATCCCTAGTGGGTCGCCTTGGGCTAGCTTCTTCTTCACTTAGGTTTCTTGGTTGACTACCTAGGAAGTGTTGACTCAGGAGGAGGAGTTTTTCCAAAATATGAAAGTGGCCGAATGCAATTTTTCTAAGACAACATGCTCGAATGTAAAGTTGCATCGGGGGTTTCATCATCAAATATATAGTTCCGCGATTCCCAAAAATCCATGAATTGACTCCAGGCGTACGCTTTGGACCTTTTAGTATTAAGAGTCTCACTTTTTTCAATATTCTTGGAGGTTTCGGACAACGAATATTCTTCAAATCTGTCCGTTTTGACAATAATGGTAATGTCACATCACAAACCATCAAACAATTGCTTTGACATAGTAAAATACAATGTAGTACCAGTAGCTTTCAGCGGGAGACTTTCGCATTTTGCAAGGTGATTATCATTTTACAGGGTGATTAATGATTAACGCATTCTTACAGGAAGATTTTCACTTTCTGGGGGATGATTTTCGCTGAAATCAAGTAAAATGAGCTTTATATGTATAAGGTAAATAATTAGTGTAATCGCGCAAGAGTTTGATTTTCACCGAAAATTAAGTGAACATCGCCCTCTACTTTACCTGGAAAATATTCACTATAATATATTTTAATGAGAAATATTGCTAACAATAGCACAAACATAAAAATTATCATGTTAATAATAAAACAGCATTTTTTTATTCAGCAGTTCTGCAAGGGGTGGTACTCGAAGTGATAACTTCTCATGGCTGAAGTACTGCAATAAGCATTTTCAATGTTCAATGCAATATTTTACGTTATTAAATGATTGAGATGAGATATATCGATCTCTTGGTGCCTTTACCAAGGACATAAATATCCATGGAATCGATTGTTGGAAAATTTGTTTCCATTGCAGTTATCTTCTTGTTAATTAATATTACCAATCGTAAATATTACCGGCCGTAAATATTTTCAAATTATCAATCTAACGCCTATATTGTAGACATATTTGAAGTAGGACCAGTCTATCCGTTGATTCAGTTGAAATGAAATCACAAAAGTCCTCTCTTAACAGCAATTAATAACATTGTTATGAAAAAGTAATCTATCTGTTTCTAGAATCCGATAAATTAAGACTTCATGCTTCATGTCAAATAAACATCTTTATAGCAAAAATATTTGCATATTTATTGGTCCGAATATTAACATTTTTAATTGTTCCACCTGACTCATTTATTATAGACCAGATAGCGGACCCAAGCCCAGTGATAGTGAAAGTAAATTCCTACCAGTAAGTCTAGTTTTATTAATGGTGCAACTTTTTTTTTGCGGTATGGTACGTGAGTCGCGATTCTCGTTTCTTTCACCTTAACCTTGGCTTAAACTGATATATTGATTTATTTTATAAATAATGGCTTAATTTAACTTGAAACAAATATGATTCGAACTGATTTGCTCATACTCAAAACTATAACTTTTTTAGTTTCTTTATTCTGACATTTAAACGCAAATAGAAATTATATGAACGCAAAGGACAAACTTTTAATGGGCTTTCGGGGGCCAATGGATTTTTTAATATTATTTGTCTTATAAATATGAGTATTTTTCACCATTGCGCCAAACTTGTCAGTATACAGGTTGTGCTAAAATATTAGGATTGAACTATGTTTGTTAAACCGATTTATAAACAAATATATCGTTTCTTAGATGCAAATTTGGAATAGTGCTGTCGATTAGACCTGTAAAAATTCAGGTTTGAATAGTTGTACATATTATTTAATTATACAGGGTGATTCAAAGATCGATCATAAAACATTAGGAGGTGATTTTATATGATAGGGCTTTATATAATTTGTTTTCGAAATGTCATTGGTTTTCGAGTTACAGTCCGTCAAATTTAAATTTTTTATGTTTGTTTTTTTAAATTATTCGCTTACGCTAAATCCGATATGACTAATGTTTGGAGCATAGACTAAGTCGATTGCACTCCATTATTTCAGTAATAATTCAATTTGATTGTGTGATGCTACTTTAAAAATTGTTTTTCTGCCATAATTTTTGAGTTTTGATAGCTACACAAGTTTTCCGAAAGATTTATGCAAGTCATTTAAAAAAGGTACTCTTTATTTAACTCGCTAAATCAAACCGTTTAGACGTAAATCGTCTTTACTTAAATATTATACTGCAAGTTAATTTTGCGTATTTGATTACCACCATCTCAATACAGGTCGATCACCCCAATTCAGAAATAATCGTTCTGGGAGATTTCAATGCCACCAACTGGCTCAAACATCACAACAAGACCGACAACGAAAGTAGAGAAGCTGAAGCATTTACCATCTGCTGCAGGCTTACTCAACTTGTAGACGAACCAACTCGAATCTCAGAGAGGGGCGAATTCGCCGCTCTCCTGGATCTTTACTAACCACCAATCCTGACCAGTACGCAATTACAGTTGCTTTAGATTCTTCCGACCACAAACTTATTACAACGGTTTGTGAATTGCCACGTCTGCAGAAGGATCCACCATTGCATCGCAAAATCTGGCATTACAATTCTGCACACTGGAACGATCTAAGGGAGTTCTGCCTAGATTTTCCTTGGCTCTACGTCTGCTTTGGCTCTAACGACCCGTAAGTCTGCTGCGAAGATATTACGCAAGTAATCTCCGCAGGAATGGAAGCATACATCACAAATTCCATCAAGTTACCGTCAAAAGGAAAGCCCTGGTTTGACAGAAGATGCGAAAGAGCTGTAGGTAGGAACGAGCAAGCCTACAAGTACTGGCAGCAAAATCAGACCGCTGAAAATCGCAATTATTTTGTCGACGCGAGAAACGAATGCAAACGTGTGATCGACGAAACTAAGGACAAACACAATCAAAGGATCAGGAATAAACTTTTGCAATGCCCCAGTGGCTCCAGGAATTTTTGGTCGGTAGCAAAGGCAGTACGTAATAACTCTGCAAAAACGTCTCCACCACCTTTGACAGACGAACGTGGCATCACGGCGTCTACAGCCAAGGAAAAAGCAAACATGTTCGCCAAAATGTTTTTATCGCACTCTACCTTAGACGTTCCTCAAGACAACGCTCTCCCCAGCATCAACACTACCATGGCAAAAGTCAAGTTTCATCACCGTGATATCCGTAAAATCCTTAAAGAACTAGATAAGCAATAGGCATCAGGACCGGATGGAATACCTACCATCGTGTTAAAGAACTGGCGCCAATGAACTAACATGCGTTTTTTCCAGGTTTTTTTCTCTGTCTTAAGGAAAAGGGATTCACCCATCTTCTTGGAAAGTCGCTCGAATGCAACCTGCTCCAAAAAAGGCAAGAAAACCACGCCCTCAAACTATCGCCCAATTCTCTTGCTTCCCATAATCTCCAAAGTCATGGAACGCGTAGTCAATCAGCAACTACTCAAGTACCTCGAGAACAACAGAATAATCAGCGATAATCAATACGGCTTTCACAAAAAGAGATCGACAGGAGATATATTGGCCTATGTCACTGATATATTATGGAGTAGGGCAATTGAGAACTACGGAGAGTCTCGAGCGATTGCGTTGTATATTTCAAAGGCATTTGACAGAGTTTGATATAACAGTCTGCTCAACAAACTGTCGTCCTTCGGACTGCCAGCCATTCTCTGCAGCTGGCTTGCCAGGTTCCTTCAGAACCGATCTCTGCACGTTGAAGTTGATGGACACATCTCAGACACATTCACCATTAACGCGGGCGTGCTTCAGGGCGCAATACTTTCACCAACTCTGTTCCTCATCTATATTAATGACCTGCTGACCGAAACCAAAAAGCCTGTTTACAGTTTTGTAGATGACAGTACACTTGTCTCCCAATTTAGATCAGAAAAAACTTTACCAGCGACTGTGACTTATCACCGCAGACAGAAGCAGATTACAACAACTAATCAAGACCTAGAGAAAGTTCAAACTTGGGGCGACAGAAATTTGGTCCAGTTCAATGCAGCAAAGACACAAGCAGCCACGTTCACCAAGAGTGCCCTGACATCATTATGGCAGGATCGACCATTCCTTCATCCTCGTCAATCGGACTGCTGGGTGTCTCAGTCAACAGTAATATGTCCTGGCATGACCACGTTGCTAACATCACAAAATCAGCCTCCTAGAAGCTTGGTCCGCTCTATTTCGCAAGAAAAAACTGTATACACCGCTATGTTGGGGTTTGGAACCTTCCGCAACATGCACTAAAACAGAATTTTATCCACAGTACCGAATCAAAATTTTTGCACTCGACGCGCGTTTCGCTAACCATGTTAGTATAATCAGGAGGTGATTAAAACTTTTAAAAGTTTTAATCATCTCCTGATGATGCTAACATGGTTAGCGAAACGCGCGTCGAGTGGATAAAATTCTGTTTTAGTGTATACACCGCAGCAGTTGCTCTTGCTCTATAAAGCGCAAATAAGACCGTGCTTTGAATATTGCTCACACATGGGGTGCCGCACCAAAGCTGCTGGATTCCACTCAGAAGAGAGCTGTGCGTCTTGTCGACGACCCGGAGTTGACCCAGAATCTGGATAGTCTGGAACACCGCAGACATGTGGTCGAGATGTCCCTGTTTTGCAGATACTTTCACGGCAGATGTTCCCAGGATTTGGCCCGCCTCATCCCGCCCCTGGCAACGCCTGTCAGACAGTCACGACAGACGGCAAGAGCGCACCAGTTCGTCGTATAACTGGAAACACCTAGAACATCACTTTAGAAGAATTCCTTTGTCTGGCGCATTGCATCACTGTGGAACTCACTCCCAAGACATCTGTTTTCTCCTAATTACAACCTACAACTATTCAAGAACCATGTCAATCAACATCTTCGCACACACACCGCTCATCGAGCGCCACAGGATCTCCCTTTGGTGTGTGTGCAAACAGTAATGCAGAGTTGGCAAGAATATATTATTTGGATAGTTATCCAGGTAGAAATATCCCTCATGCTCAAACATTTTCCAGCATGCATAGGAGGCTTGCTGAATATGGTTCTTTTAAAGTATAATGGAAATAGGGGAAGACCTAGAAATGCTAGAAGTGTGCAGGAAGAAAAAAGAATTCTTGAGATTATTGAAGATAGTCCAGGTACCAGTACTCGAAAAAATGAGAATGAGATACGGGTCAATCAGGCTAGTACATGGAGGGTACTAAGAGAAGGATAACTGTATCCGTTTCACTGGCAAGAGGTGCAGGTGTGCAGGCCCTTTATGACGATGACCGGCCGAGACCATTGGAAATGTACAATCAAATCCTAGCTAAATATGAACGCAGCACTCCACTAATGAGCCTCATATTATTCACTGATGAAGCTGGTTTCACGATTGATACTACAACAAATCTGTTTTATACACATACATATGCCTACGAGAACCCACACAGTGTGGTATAAACAAAGCATCAGCGTAGATTTTCGCTGAATGTGTGGACAGGGATAATAGGACATTACCTTATTGGTCCCCATTACTTGATGGCTCTTTAACTGGTAACCTATACCTAGATTTTGTCCAAAATCATCGCCCATTGTACCTGGAAAATGTGCCATTGGATATAAGGGCCAAATTTGGCTTCTCCAAGATGGAGCCCCGCGCCACTTTAGTGTTCGTGTACGGGAGTATTTGAATGCAGCCTATTCTGAGCGATAAATTGGACGAAATGGACCATTTGCATGAGCAGCGAGGTCCTCAGACCGGATTTTTTTCTTCTGTGGCCACTTAAAGCAATTGATGTATGCTACTCCAGTCATTGACGTCGAAGATCTTCGTTTACGGATAATAAAGAGTACCAAACTATTCGGGAACCACCGGGAATTTTTCTCCGAGCTAGGCAGCATTTTTTGAAGAGTATTAGGAAATGTATTATTTCCGAGGTCGTATTTTTTCTATGACATTCTTTATTCTGTCACTATATTAAGTAGAAGCTAAGTGCGCTTCCACCTTCAATATTAATTATTATGGATCCATTGGCCCCCCTAAGATGTGTTAGCTCTTCTTAGATTTTTTTCTTTACCAGTAATGAAAAATCCACTACAAAGCTTTTCATTATCGACAATAAAACACAATTTTGCACCTTATGAAGATCTTTTAAAAACCATTCCGAAGGCCACAGCCACGGTTAAAATTATATTTAAAATTTAAGAGATTATAACTAGATAGCAGAGCAGTAGCTCTTTTAGTTTGTACATATATCACATTCTCGATATGAAGATATATTTTTAAAACTGTTATTTTAATTGTTATATAAACATTAAGGATGCAATAAATCCAGTGGAAAATTATTAAATAGCTCGATGGCTGAATTAATTCGGCAATCAACAATAGAAAATGTTGGCCCAAAATAATACACAAAACAACCAATGAGAAAGGATACTACATATTAATAAACAGACAATTGAAACCTAAGCGAAGACATATCAACAATGGTGCCAACAAATCTTCAGAAACTTAAGACATGTTGACCGCTGAAACAATACAAAGAGAATTAAGAGAAAGAGAAAAGAAGAGGGAAAATTTGACGTAAATAAAATCCAGTCTCCAAATGGGGATATTAGGTACATTATTTGCATCAAATGAGGAAAACATATTGCAAGTGGCAGAACTCCCAACTCTATAACAAATTGGATGCCAAGTTAAACTTTTAAGTGCGTTTCACAGTACAATATTTGAATGTTAAATTGCAGATATTTGCCATTCGCACATTAACGAATACGTTAAACGTTCTCCTCGGCAATACAAACCGGATCAGAAACTTAATAGTGCCAAAGCCTTTGAGCTAGTGTAATTTGTGTTAGTGCAAAAGCAGAGAATATATAGTGCTTGTGTATACATTAACATTAGTGTGATTAAGTTTTTAGATAGATAAGGAACCCTAGTGAGTAAGTTCTTACATATAAGTTTCGTAGCTGCATTAAGTTTGAAAACTATTTCTTATTGATGTAACTTTATGTTCAGATTGTAATTTCAGTAAATGCAGTTATGGCTTTGTGGTAATAGCAAAAAATATGAGTTTATTTGTAGAATACACACCAGAAGTAAAACTTCATCCGCACAAAACAGAAACGGGGAATGGCCAACTGCAGAGTTTATAAGGTATACGACGCATAAGTTTCTCTCCTCCTGTCTTTACCAACGATATATCTTCCTCTCTACTTTCGTGCACTTCACCAGCGCCGTGTCACCGTGCAAAGCTCTCCTTCGGTTCTTACCAACGCTATATCTCATTTATTTACTTTCGAACGCCTTGCGCCGTGACTCACTCTTTGTAACGTATCACATGTTTCGTCACGTTTTCGTAACACGTTCACCAGCTTACTCTCCAGGTACAGCGCGCATAAAGCAGTTTCACTTCAAAGAGGTTTCAAATAATCAAGAATCATATTTCCTGCGATAATATTATGCACTGTTCTAACAACTGAATGGCCTGCCCTTGATAAATTTTGTTCTCCCGTTCATGAAATCTGCTTGCGCATTTTAAAATTTGTCTTTATAATTAGCATTGGAAAGGTAAATTTGGTAGCCAAGTAACGCAAAGTGGCAATTTTTCATTGGGAATTTTCTTTTCATTGGATATATTATATTAATTTATTCATATACATAAAATAGCTGTACATTTTCTGTTATTTTGGTATTTCAGATTGCCATCATATAGAGTCCGGAATAAATTTCATCAAAATTAGCAAACCCTTATATTTGATGAATAATTATTTCGATGTTGGTAGTTTGAAAATATGAAAGGATTCAGAAATCAAACTTTAAAGCAGGCTTTTATCATACGATTGAATTAATTTACTCAGCAATAAAATAATGAAGCTCCCGGAAACGGTTAAATTCTTTAAAATACTATTAGAGCCGGCGATGAAAATGACAAGCTAATAAGGAATACAATGACATTCTGGAGCAAAAGGGACCAGTGCAAATTCAGGATTATGCCACACCACAAGACTTCAAATATATTTGTACGCACCAAAAAATAAAGAAGGCTCCGGGGAACGACGGAATTAACAATAAAATGTTGAGAGTCCTTCCGAATAAAGGATTTACATTTTTAGCACAGCTGGCAAATGCTGTCATGAGACTTTGTCACTTCCCGAAAGTTTGGAAATTTTCATGTGTTTTCTCTATTAAAAAACCAGGGAAAGATCCAAAATTTGCTACAAATTACAGGCCTATTAGTCTTCTTCCGGTAATTGGGAAGATTATAGAGAAAGTGATCAAAAAAGAGACTAATTAGGCAGATCGATGAATTGAAAGTTATTCCTAAACAACAATTCGGCTTTAGGGCACAACATTCGGCGGAACATCAAGCTCTAAGGGTTGCGGAATTCATCTCACAG
>MU182863.1:309796-349262 GCA_016904865.1 Pissodes strobi
TTAAACTTAACCCAACAAAAACAAGGGCAGTATTCTTTCAAAGGAGAGTGCTTTCTAGAGGGCCGAAACTCAGAATATATGGAGAAGAAATCCAATGGGATAAGGAAATTAAATATCTCGGACTAGTCTTTGATCAGAAGTTGCTATGGGTTAGTCATGTAAACTCGATAAGGACTAAAATCAAAGCCGGACTGGCACAGCTATATTCAATATTGGCACGTGGAAGTGCATTGAACACCAAAACGAAGTTAACAGTTATTAAGGTAGTACTTAGGGCTCAAATTGTTTATGGTGCGGCAATCTGGGGAACTGTAAGTAGTTCTTACTTAAAGGCGCTGCAAAGCACCGAAAATGGTTTCTTCAGGAGAGCAGTAGAGGCTCCATGGTACGTACGGAATGTTGATTTATACAGAGACCATGAATGGACCCCTCTCAAGAAATACATACATCAAATTCTATGACAGAATCGACACTCACCCTAACGAGGAACTAAAAATGCTCACCAACTACCAGCAAGGAGATCTTAGTTCAAGATTGGGAAAATACAAGAGACCGAAGGATTCGATTACGCTTACAGCGGAATAGAAGCAAATACCAGAATCTTCATCATGTAAATAAGTACCCTGCAGGTACGAATGTAAAGTAGATAGTAAAATGTAAATAGCAGAAATGTAAATAAGTAACTAATGTACATACGACAAGAAGAATTGGTAGCGACCAAATAAAGGTCAAATTCTGAACTTAAAAGAGTTAAACAAATAGCAAAGCAAGACGAAGACAATGACAGGATCATAAACTAGAAAGGGTCACACCAAAGTGACAAAAGAGGGCAATTTCCTTAAATAAAGGACACTGTTAGAAAGGCGAAAGCCCGTAACAGTGAAGGCAGGGGAAGTAAGGATTCCCCCTGCACGCGGTGGAGGTTTGGTTGGTATGCCTGCGGGAGAGCCCAACACTACCCTCAAAGCCAAAGGGGGTGCGCATAAGGGAGCGTTCCTCCACCTGACCAAAAAAAAAAAAAAAGATGAAAATCTGAGAAACTTAATAGAACATATTTTAAATAAATGCGTTGAAGAGGTGCATATTCCATCGAAACCGACTATAGCTGTCATTATTATTGCGTACACTTGAAAAAATATAAAATGTTTATGAAAGTTCTAACTAAGCTTGACATTTACAAGCTTGTCTGTACCAGTAATGGAAGTAAGCGG
Organism: Pissodes strobi; assembly: GCA_016904865.1. Taxonomy (NCBI): domain Eukaryota; kingdom Metazoa; phylum Arthropoda; class Insecta; order Coleoptera; family Curculionidae; genus Pissodes; species Pissodes strobi. The sequence continues at coordinate 311,008 of MU182863.1, forward strand.
ATTTCAGAAGCAGATTTGTGATAAATAATCACTTACTAATTACCAAAATATTGATAGACTTGAGGTTTCGAATATGTTATATAGTTTGTGTTAATATTTGAGGACAACGAGTAACGTTTTCACACTAATGATGTATCTTATGGAATTTGTTTACTTCTTCAAATTTTGTAAATAAAAGTTTGGCCTAAAGGGAAAGGGATAATTTAATCATAAAATATAAGGGTTGTAGCCACATAAGTATTGTATTTAAATCATATGGGTATTCAAATAAACAAAAATATTTTATTGTCTCGAACAAAATTCATTGACAAGCTTAAAAAAGTAAAGGAAACCTATGATCTAGTCCCCAATACCCACTGTCAATCAATGCAAACATCCAATAAATGCTTACGTACTTACAGTATATTCTTATACAAAAATTATTATTTAAAATGTCAAACAAGAATTGCACATATACCAAAAATATAACTAGTATATAGACAAGATAACATAAACACAGTGTCAAAAACCTAACAGTACAATTAAGCCACATCTTTCAAGAACTCATCCACATCATAGTAAACTCTCCCACACAGTAGCTTTTTACTGTTTTTCTAGGTTTTGTTAAATTAGGGACTATCTAATTTCTTGGGGCAAGTGGTTATACAATTTCTTACTATTAAATATTAGCCAGTTTCCAATTTTAAAGAATGAAGTTATAAGAAGTGAAATTTTGTGTGAGTCCCTTAACCCATACACATGACAAGTTACCAATAATTGATGCTTGTGCTTTTTATAAATAAAGCATACCGTTTCCACAGTAAATAAAAAGGGCAAGGTCAAAAATTCATGTTCCAAAAATAAAGGTCTACAAGACTCACGCACTCTGGCCTCAAACAATATACCTTGCTCTCTTCTACAAAACGAACCCGCTCTGAAATAATTGCCCGGAACAAGACCCCAGAAGCATACTCTGTACCACAAATAAGACTCGTAAGACTAAGTAAGCGGATCCGATTGTACTAAGGCTACGACGCGACGGTTAGAAGTTGATCTAATGGAGAAATAATAGTTGATGTTAGAGAACTAATATCGCACTCAAAGCTAAGCCAGTTATCAATGTAAACTTGTTTCATCAACAATTTTCAGCAACCAGACGACATGACACTAGTTTTTGGTACATTTAAGAGTATCATTTAACCTATTGGCATCCGCACCGTGCCAAAATATTGTAGCGTCATCGGCAGACAAAGTAAATTCATCCTAAACGTCTAGATCCGCAAAATCATTTATGTGCAATAAAAACTGAATGGGACTCAGAACGGTGCCCTGTGACAGACCATATTGTAACACATGATCATCCCAAACACAGCCACCAAATGAGATATTCGGTATCTGATCCGCCAGAGATGTCCATGTGTCCAATACCTGAATTCGTATCCCGTGATTCATACAATTAAGACCTTTTGTTGCAAACATTGCATGGTCCTTCCTACTTGGATGCCTACCTGTACAGCCTCAGAACTCCATGCCTTCTCAAAAATTCCGCAACTCCCTTTTGACCAATTTGTCCACAATTTTTGATAAAGAGGGGGAAAAATTGTAGCAACTTTCAAACAAGCCGGAAAATTGCCATTGCAAATGGAATGATATACACCAAACGCATCATCCGGCAGCTTCCCAGAATATTTCAATTAAGATTCCACTCCACCCTACCGTTCTATTTCTTTTGATAGCAGAGATAGCACTTCCTAGCTCTTCGATATCGATGGGGGATAAAAAGAAAGAACCTGGGACGTTATCATTTTCCAGGAACTATCAAAAACAGACATTTGATGGCGTTAGGCTACACAGTGATGCAGCTATCGAGAAAAAAATGTTCATGTCCTCAACGAATAGTTTGGATACCCCATATGTAGTCCAACTACCTTCACCGCGACTCATTGATAATCCTCCATATCATCACAAATTTAGGTTTATATTTGCTACGAATAAACAGATATTTTAACATATTAAACTTTTAAATAGCTACCTTGAACAGCGAAGAAATATTCAAAATACATCGCCTGGTTAACAGGTAAAAAAAATTTAATGATTAGGGTATATAAAAATATAAGGCAAGAAGACCTATTATAAACTATGATATATTAAAAACAAAGGATTTTATCAATTACATAGTAAATTATATCAAAAAATTGAAACATTCCAAAAACACAACTAATTTTGACATAACTTAACACATTGACTGCCCACAACGCGCTTAGCGCGTTGACTGGAAATTCAACGGTGTGCCCACACCGCGCTAGGCGCGTTCTTGTGTCTATTAGTTTCTGCGCACCACAGAAAGACCGGGCATAACTGCACGCGCTTGCTAATACGACTGGGCGTTTAGTACTGGTTCAAACGTAATGTGAGTAGGTTGGTTGCGATTTATTTTTTTAATTGTGCTTTTGGCGGTCTTTTTTATTCGAAAAGTCGATTGCACTGTTATAAACGGTAAGGACCACTTCGTATCTACTTGTATTCCTTTTTAGAGTATAAAATACAGGAAAAAATGCATTGTAAAGAAAATATGGTCATTATTTTTTCGATTTTTTTTTTCAGTGAACGCGCTAGGTGCGTTGATGGGCACCGAATACTGGTTTTATGCAAAATCGTTATTTTATAACGGACCAACAGCCTGGTTGTTCAAAAGATGTTGGGCACTTACCCAAAAGACCTAGATGTGACCCTAAGAAAGGCCTCACTGATGATGTAAAATATATGAGTAATAAATGTTTTTTTTTAAAAATGCGTTTATGGGCACTGAGCGTGGTTTTTATGTTACTCAGTGCCCACAACGCGCCTAGCGCGTTTTTGATTTTTTATAAAAAAAAAGTTGAAACTCCATATTTGAATTCATTTGTAACAAGTTTTAAGTATTTAATTTAAAAAATATCCGAAAAACTGTAGTGGCACCTGACGCAATAGTCGTTTTTGGCGTGGGCAGTGAATGTGTTAACCACGCGCGTTCCAGTTTATCGTTGCGAAAACCAAAAATGTCAGTGGTGCGAACGACCTTTTCAAATAGCCGGTCCAGTAAGCTAATAGATCGGATATTAAAAAATAGACGAGGTTAAGCTTTATCCGTGACTTCTAAATATTTAACCCTTGCCACACATAATATAATTAAATATATGAGTTTTCATCACGATGTTACGACATAAGGTTCGCCTTACAAATAATTCGTCAATTAGTAATTAATTATAGATCTACGCATTTTTAATATGGGAGAGAAAATATTAATTGGGTGTATTTTAGCATAAATGTAAGCGGCTGCTTCAATGAAAGAAAAACCATATTATGCCCATAGTTATTAGAACTACAGTTACTAGCAACTTAAAATTATTATACTACTTATTTTATTGTTGATTGTCCATTGTATTCTCAGCTAAAACAAAATCCAAACTAACCCATCCACCATACTAGATATTAACCCATCAGGAAACGATAAACCGTCTTATTTGTTTGTTGAAAAAAAAATAGATGGATAACAAAGATTTTGATTTTAAACAATTATATCCAGCAAAATAAAACAAAAACTAACTTTATTAAACTATGAACCATGAATCTCGTTCATAGTGAACGTGACGAAGATATTATTTGATATATAAATACTAAGGGATGGTGTCTTTTAGTATGGTCATATCCCACTCATTGAATTATATGAAAAAAGGGCTCATCGAAAAAACTCAAGACAGTAGAAAATGAAAACCAATAAAGAGCTTCAAGACCGAACAGAATAAAATAAAATACACTCAACTTAAAACTGGTTTTCAGGTAAAGACAACTTAAAACTAACAAGCAATTTAAATATATAACAAAATAAGGAGTTTTAAGATTGGTCTGATCAGACGTCTATCTAAGGCCACAACACTACTTAAAATAACAGATGATAATACATGTTTTTAGAAAAATCCAGAGAAATGACTTACTAGGACATATGTCATTAAAGCAAGTTTTTAAGCAAATTTGACACAAATATTTTTGACAGTTCCATAAAAGTTCAATAACAGCAAAGCATGCCCGCGCGAAAGTGCGAATTCCTGATTCGTGTACTAACTATGAAGACTTTAAACTACTAGCGAATGTTTTAGTGTTACTCTTATCAAAATACGTAGCAACTCTTAATCTAATTAAACTCATACAGAACTTCTATTACATTCCCTTTATATCAGTAACGATCTTTCGGCAAGTAGACACCTCTGGAAATATGAAGTGAAATTAGAACCAAATTTCTCTCTCTCTCTCTCCAGTCGTAATTCAGTCTCGCTCGTCGTGACTCATGCTTGGTTATAGTGTGTCAATAATCGCCAATAGGAGACGGAGAACAATCTCCGTCTCCTATTGCTCGCATTACTTCTGAAACCGACATCGACATATGCGTGAGGTCCTTTATTTGGTGTATGAACCTTACGGCAGATCTGCTCGTCAGTATTTTTCCGTCCACCTTACCTTGGATCATAAGCTTCTCGATCCCGTCATTTCATATAATGTGTCCAAAAAATTTAAGCATCCGACATTGTGTGGTTGGTAGAAATCGATCATGATCTTTTATTTCTCGCTCTGTGAGGATGAAGATATATTCGTTCTGTCTGCTGTCCAGGGTATTCCTAGGATTCTCCGGTAGCACGTCATTTCGAAGGCCTCTATTCCCCTGCGAGAAGAGGCATTTATAATCCATGAGTCTTACCCATAAGTTGCTATTGGGAAGACTAGTGCTTTCATTCGTCTTGTTTTCGCTTTTTGTAAATGTTGTGATTCTTTCATATTTTTATCAGCCTGCCCAAAGTTTCCTTGGTCATTCCAATTCTACGATTTATTTCGGAGTCAGACCCTTCTTTGACAAGGAGGGTCTGACTCCGTTAGGTCGATAAAATAATCGCTCATTTTAATATCGTTAATGAGCTGTAAGAGTGGTAATGTCTTGGCTCTGTCCACTATCATAAGATAGCATTTTGATATTTTTAGTCGTAGACTCGATTCTAAGCTTGTTTCCTCTATGCGCTGTAGAAATTCATACATTTCTGGTTCGCCCTTGGCCATTATAAGTATATACTAAATTGTTTCCATGCATAAAATTTAATCCAAAAGGACATCTAAACTAGCGTAACAGAGCGCTTTCGGCCGGAGCCATCATCAGTGTTACCTGGAAAGTGAGTAAAAGAACCACCCATTAGTGGAAAACAATAGATGCTGTGGATTTTGGGTTGAGAAATGAAAATTGCAAATAGAATTGTAATGTAAACTATGGCAAGAACAAAATTGAAATTTAATTAAATTTTATGCATGGAATAGAGAAAGTGTTTCATTTAGTACGTTTCGTACATGAACACAGCCTTCACTTCGTATCACCGATTCGATATATTTTTTCCTCCAACAGAGACTCCACCCTTCCAGTTGTCCAAAGGCTTTCTAATGATCCCTTCACCGTAGCAGTTAAAAAGTATTGGGAAAAGAATGCAACCTTCTCATACACCTTTTTCCACTTTAAAATTTTCAGAGTATTCACCCTCTATCTTTACCCGTGCCATATTGTGACTTTATAAGACGAGCAATATCTTTGGGGCCTCCATTTCGTTCAGGATACTCCACAGCTGACGAACCTTGCTGTAATCCAGGTAACAGCATCGCAGGAACATTGTATTCATAAAGTGTTTCTATTATTTGTCGAACATTCATTAGTTGGTCTCGTGTTCCTCTCCCAGGTACAAATCCAGCTTGTTTTGGGGGTATTTGGGGGCAGTAGGTAGTTTTTCAGCCTTTCTTGTATGACATACAGTAATACTTTGCTAGCGTGGCTAATGAGGGCGATAGTTCTATCGTTGCCGCATTTATCTTTAGTTCCCTTGTTGTAAATATGAATAATATATTGATTTTCTCTATTCTTCTGCCCACTTGCCAGTCTCTCATACTTTAAGGCATAATTGGTGGAGTAGCTGAGTTCCTTTGTCGCCGATGTTCTTTAGCATTTCACTAACAATATTGTCCGGCCGGGTGATTTTCGAATACTTATTCTGCGAAGACCCGCCTCCACCTCTCCTTTTAATACTGCAGGTTCCTGTTACTCGATGCCCTCAATGCCACTTCCGTCTTGTAAATTGATCTTTTCTGAAACCATAAGTGTTTTACAGTACTGGCGCCATCGTTCTAAGATATCCAGTTTTGTTGTAAGACGGCTGCCATTTTGGTCCTTGAGCGAGGTTAAATGTGTTTGACAGCATCCTCACTTTTTTCTGAAGGGGTCACGTGGCTGGTTCGAGCTCGAATGTTTCTCGATATCCTCACATAGAAGCAAACACCAATATTCAAAGCTAATTGTCGTACGGTTCATAATAAAACTACAATATATTTATATGTCCTTTCTTAACCTGGAAAAGCGCCGGCCCAACTTTCTGTTGTGCAGCAAAAAAAATCAGAGCATTTTCACTTGCAACAGTTGCAACAGCTCTATCGCAACAAGATTGACTCAGTGCATAATTATCATTCGTCAAGGTTACAAGTGCTTTTTGGTCAGAGTTTGGCGCCCCTCCTTCTTCACAAAATTTACTCATTTTTACGCGGCATTGAGTAGACCAAATGGACACGCAAGTAGAGATGATTATTTTGTTGTAGCAATTTTTGGAGCTGTTGGATGAAGAAAATCAAAGAGAAAATTAATGCTGGATTCACCCAATTAACGAAAAATATACATGTATTTCTGACTTCATTCATGAGGTCAGAGAAGATGCAAGAAAAATCTTACAACTACCGCCAAATGAGTATGGAAACTTGTGACGAGTTCTTGAGTTTAGTTAAAGATAGAACAGAGAAGTACAATACGAATTATAGGAGGAGTATTTCAGCCGGGGATAGATTAATCATAACATTAAATTAGAGACATTGAGAAAATTTTGCCTTGTACTTCGTTTCACCTGCTGGTTCAGTATCATAATAAGAATTTATGACCTTAAGAACACATTATTGATTTTCAAAGATCTGTCAACTATTCTGATACTACTTTGTTATTTTTACTCGTTCTTTTTAATCTAAATACGTTGTAGCTGAAAATTTTCGGAAAAAAACATATTATTGTACATTGTACTAATAACTCGAACATTCAATTATTTTCCACTTTCGGATCACATTTGGTTTAGAATATCCTGATTATGGTGCCCCTTCAGAAGTCGATCCGCGTCAAACCGAATCGACTTTTTTCCATTCTTTTTAGTGTCAATTTTTAATAATGATTCACACTTCCGCTTCTTTTTAAAAAGTGCAGCTTTGTAAAACACATTGATGACAACGATATCTGAAGTCACTAGAAGTCGATCCGCGTCAAACCCAATCTACTTTTTTTCCTCTTCTTTCTAGTGTCCATTTTTAATAATGATTCACACTTCCGCTTCTTTTTAAAAAGTGCAGCTTTGTAAAACACATTGATAACAACGATATCTGATAATTCAAAGATTTTGAGAAAAATAAATTATTTCAGCCGTAAGTCAATAAAAAGAAAGCAAAAATTATTAATTGCAAACGAATCAGTTTCTATTGCAATATTCACAAATATTAAAGGTATATGTGTTTTATTTCAAGGCAGGGCCACAACGTTAATGCCCCTAAAATTAATAGAGCTATTTACTTTGATCGAATTAGAATTGTTCTAAAATATTTCGCATATCATCGTAGCAGAGAATCTATCTATATGACTAAAATTGAAAGAGGGATCCTTGAGGAATTATTGCGGATTATTGTGGCCGACTGACATTAATTGGCCCGTGAACGACCAATCATAGGAGACTTGCCTCTTTAATTAAGAGTAAATTAGTCTATTTCAATAGTTGAAAACTGAAATTGATACTTGTGTAACTAGCAGTGAGCCTTTTAATCAAGAAATTTATTGTTCGCGAGTATAAGACCAAATCAAAATCCTTACGAAAATCTGGAAATATAGACATTCGAATATAAAGAACCATGCGGTGTGCACACAACATATGAGCGATCATGGTATTGTGTATAAAATATATAGTCCCATATAAAGCCAAAATTACATTAACAAAATCTTGAGAATACCATTATTTAAACGAAATTTCTTGTAGAACTTTAAGCAGCTTTCATCAAAACGGCAGTATTTTCAACAAATAAATCTAGTGCTGATATTGTCACGAATCAATCCACTATAGTACGCAATTTCGTTGTGATCCATCAATATGATATTATGCCACTTTCTCTTTATTCGAATATTTACCGTTCCGCTATTTTTTAGCTTTTCAATGATTCCCTATAAGTAATGAAATAATTTAAGCAATTAATTCACCTCTATTGCCGCCTGGGAATTAAGTGAAATGGAAATTGTGCAAGATGCCCAAAATATTGATTCTAGCGTGCGTGTATTATGATTTCTGGGGTACCTTTGGTCTATCTCGAGGACGACGAGAAGTTTAAAAATAAACAGGTTTGCGAAATCAGAATATCAATAAGATGACCTGGCAGAATTTATTTTTATTTTTCAATATAGAGATTGAATTACATTCTAATGCCGAAAGGGCTAACTGAATTGGATAGATATATTTTTTTCAAAAATGAATAATTAAGAAATTGATTCAGTTATCAGACTGTCCCGGGTATAGTTCAAAATGCAACCCAATATTATGACAAATAACTTCAATACTAGCGGTACTTACTGTTCTACTTCTTACACTATTTATCTCCACGTATAGTAGTACCACGGTAGAATTAATAATTTATACTGTGGGAGTACCTATCAAAAGCTCATCACACCTACAACAGCTTTTCCAGAACCCATATTATCATTCTGTCTATTTCAATTCTTTCAAATTGGTTTCACAGTCGAGGTTTTAACATTGCAGATGAAAAATACTGATTGTCTGTGAGTAGTTCCACTGGTAACAATATAGCCTTATAGCAAAATCTCACATCATCATCAACCGTTGTAGACGAAAGATAAGTGGAAGAGACCTACACGAACCCCTTCAAGGCATTTTAATGGCGTATGACATGATTTATTTATAAAAAAAGCTCTACGAATTTTGGACAGTTGGCAATTATATCAGGCACAAATTATCCTATCTGCCTGCTTGCCTCCAGGATGCCTGTGATTCTAATGATTAGACTTACTTAGGCAAATATGCGTTTTTCATAATTTGCTTTTTTAGTCAAATTACAGTGTTTTTTTGCATATTAACAAAAAATTTTAGAAAATGCGCTTGGTTAACAAACAAAATTTCTCTGTTCCCAGTGTCCAATGTCGTCGGGAACACGTGTTTTAATGAAATTGTATGGTTTTATAGTTTGATAGTAGAAAGCTAGACCAAATGGCCGGAGAATATCAATAACGTCGGGAAAAGCCCAAAATTGTAAATAATGGGGGTAACAAGGTTGGCAGAATATTTTTAAATGATTTTAATACCTTAACTGTGGAACAACGGGTACTTATAGTTCTTAATCTAAAAACTTTGTTTCGTATTTAAATCTGTTCTTTGTAAACAAATTTTCTTACTCAAAAACGACGAGACGCGTCAAATTTGATATAGGGGGACATGTTATGACATACGATGGGTTTCCCTCACTTCATCCCCCTAACCTCCAGAGCCACTCCATAATTATTTTCACATAGGAATAGGTCGAGTAATACTTTAGTTGCAAGGCACTTTCCTCTGCATGACCCTGTTTTCGTTCTGCATTTTCATGCATTCGTTCTCGAGAAATCAGAATGGATGTTGTCAGAAAGTTAACAACATTTTATTTCTCTGAATATTTTGTATTAAATGTTGAAAATTGCCTCCGTTGACCCCCATGCAAGAATAAAATTGGTCTTCGAAACGACTGCGTACATTACCCATCATTTCACGAGTTATTAAACCACACTCGTTAATAATTCTATTTCGTAAATCTTCAAGGGATTCAGGCTTTGTGGTCTACAATTTGGTTTTCAGATGTCTCCATAAGATAAAACACAAAGGCATAAGATTGGGTGATCTAAGTCTAAGAGGCCATTCCTCGATGCCTCGCCTGTTAACCCATCGTCCAGGAAATTCTTCATTCAAAAACTGACGAACGGAAGCAGCGTAGTGTAAAGATGACCCATCTTACTGAAACTTGAATTAATTTTCTATAAGGTTATCATGTTGTTCTTGTATTTTAGTTATCCTGGTACTGACGGCGTGGTGAAGAATTTGTAAATAATTTTCACCATTTAGATTTCCAATAATGAAAAAGGGTTTAACAATATGAACCAGCCACACATTGATTTTTTGAGGTTACTGCATGTGTGTTTCTCGGAATAAAGGAAGATTAGTGTCGCTCCAATATGATGACAGTTGTATCGATTTTCTTTACCATTTAAATAAAACGAACAGTCATCAGAAAAACAGGTGTTGTAAAGCAAATTCCCATTACGATTTAACCTGACGCTGAAGTAATCACAAAATTGTACACGGCAATCAAAAGCTCATGTACCTACTAATTTTATCACGAAGGGGTGAAATTTTCGTTATTTTCAAATTCTGTGAACAGTACTTTTAGTGACGTCAGATGTGGTAGCGATCTTTCGCACAGAAGTGTTATGTTCCATCTCAACATGACCCAGAGTTGTAATTTATATCGCGTCCTTCCTCATTGGGCACTGAACTTCGTATTTCTTGTTTCGATTAACCTTGTCTGCAAAAACTCATCTTTCATCAGATTCGATACATTTTTGCCTGGATGATTATTATTGAAGGCACAGGGTACTGCTCTAGCACATTTATTATTCTGATAATAAAAACCCACCAACTCATTTCTTTGTTGCAGTCTATAAACTATTCTTATTACTACCAAAACCGATATCGGAGTAGTAAAAATAAATCTCAACTGGAAGTGGTAGACGTTTTTGTCGGAGTAAGTAGAGTTTTTGCAATGTAATTTTTATTTTCTTTACTAAAAATGTCGTGTGGAGAATGCAAATCAAAATCAGGATCATGCAGAATGAAAGTACAAGCTTTCAACATTTAAATTTTAGCAAAACAGTTATGTGTTTATCATTATGGCAGGATCAACCATTCATTCACCCTTCACTGTATACACTGCAGCAGCTGCTCTTGCTCTACAAGGCGCAAATAAGACCGTGCTTAGAATATTGCTCACACATCTGGGGTGCCGCGTAGCTCCTAAGCACACCCTAAAGCTGCTGGATTACATTCAGAAGAGAGCTGAGTGCCTCGTAGGCGACCCGGAGTTAACCTGGATAGTCTGGAACACCGCAGACATTTGGCGGAGATATCCCTGTTTTACAGATATTTTCACGGCAGATATGCTCAGGATTTGACCCGCATCATCCAGCTCCCAGCAACGCCTGTCAGACAGTCGCGATAGACGGCAAGAGCGCACCGGTTCATTGTACAACTGGAGACACCTATAACGTCGCTTTACAAGGGCTGCTTTGTCTAGAGCACTTATTACAACCTACAAGTATTCCAGAACCGTTTCAATCAACATGTCATAAAAAATAGAAAAAAGAGAATCCGGTAGTACAAATAAATTCTGCCTAATATTTCACTTCCGCCGCAGCCAGTTTTAATTGTAATCTGCCTTAAGCGTCGGGTGCTAATTCTGTAACACTCTCTGTTAATTGCTGTTAAGGCGGTCCATATGCCAGATTTACTCAGCGGATTCAATTTTTTTTAAAGGCGTAGGTCTATATCTTGGCAGTTAGGTGAGAGCGCCACTAATTATTTTTTTTTACTAAAAATATATCAATTATTATTGATCCTTGAAAATAGGCTAATAAAATTTAGAAAAATAACCTATATAAGAACGAATTAGTTATTATTTTGACTGTAATTTACCAAAGTAAACATCAAGATTCCAAAGTCCAATCAGTGAGGGCCATTAAAGGCCTCTGCCATACAAAAGGTGGTGTAGTAGTAATTTTTTAATATGTTGTGAAGGTTTAGGCCTTGATGCAAAATCCAAGTTTTCGACCTTGAGGAGGGACCGCTCCAGCCGCCATCTTGAATTAAAGATACAATAAACTGTATTTTTCAAAATATATCCGCAGCGATTAATCCTACGATGAAAATGTTGGAATAAAAGTTAGATATCGATATTTTTTCGATGTATCAAGTACAATGGAACATCGTCAAAAGGGCGGAACAATTTGGGCGGAGTAATAATTTGGGCGGAGGCAAAAAGGGCAAAGAATATTTTGCAGATAACGAAATTGGCAAATGGTAAATTAATTTTATTTTTTTACTCGGAAACCGTTCAGCGGACAGAAAAAAGTCAAGACACCATTTTTGTTGGAAACTAGTGAAAGATTGCGAAAATAATTCAGTTTGAAAAAAGCAGTAACGTATCGTTTTTTTAGTTGAATAAAAATATGTCATTTTTTACTTTCAACACCCTGTATCTCCAAAACGAAGCATTTTCGGACCCATATTAATAGGAACTTTTTGTCTTATTTTTATGCAAGGATTATGCTCCCGAAAGGATGCCGCTTTCTTTTGAATCACTCCATATTTTGTCAAACGGGCCATGGAGAAACAAATGTTATAATAAAATGGTTGCCCAGTAATGTCAATTTATTCATCACACTTAAACGCAAAGACAAGGTCATCCCATTGGCAGCACTCAACAGGAGCATAAAAGTCGGGGAAGCAACAATTTCCATCAACCCACTCATGTTGTTTCAAAGAATGTGCATTGCGAAGAAATCGGACGACGAGTTGAAATATTGTCTTGAATTCGAGCTTGCTCCATTTCCTTTGTCGCTTTTTTCGGAGTGCGCAAAGGTACGAAATCTTCATTGTACAAAGTTTTTACACAACTTCCAGAAGGTGTGGAATTCGGAGATAACCAAATCAATGTTTTGGATAAAGGATACCTTTTGCACAAAGTTGTGTGGCACCGTAATGATTCATTTGCGTCCCTTTCCGAAAAGTACGTTCAATATGTACAAAATCACTACGGTTCACATGCAGTCGTTGTTTTGATGGATATCCGAGTGATGGAGGCAAAAGGAATACCAAGGCCGCAGAAAGACTTCGCCGATCGAAGAAGCATATGTCTACGGATGCTCTCTTCGATGAAACAATGCCCGTTCAAGTTTTCCAGGAATGATTTTTAGCCAACGAAAACAATAAAGCCCGTTTAATTTCAATGCTGACAAAAAATGGAGCAGGCTGCTATTACTGTCAACCAGGCGGAAAAAGATGCTGATGTATTGATTGTCAGAACAGCGATTTCCTTGTTCCCAATTCCCTTGTTTCCGTAGTTGGCGAAGACGTTGACCTTCTTGTTTTGCTGACAGCATTGGCACCATCTCAAGGAAACATCTACCTCCGCAAATCAGGAAGAGGCAAAATTGCTGAAGGAATATATTCAGCTAATGGTTTAAAACATGAAGAAGTAGCTGAGAACATTCTGTTTCTCCATGCTTTTAGTGGCTGTGACACGACATCGTCAATCTTCAACCACGGAAAAATGAAGTTTTGTTCGCTTCTCCAGAAAACAGCAGGACTCAGTGACACCATTGGCATCTTCAAACATCAGGATGCAACACCAGAGGACATCGCAGATGCTGGAGCACGCTTTCTCGTTGCTTTGTATGATGGCAACATGGAAGAAGACACCTTAGAAGAAATCCGCTATCAACGTTTTGCTAGATCAACCACAGAAAGTAAATCCAATCTTGCTTCTTTGCCACCAACGAAGGATGCTGCGCGGTATCATTCTTTCAGGACATATGATCAAGTCCAGAAATGGTATGGAATCGAGAAAAAAAACAGAAAACTGGGGCTGGAAACTTGGCAGCAATGGGCTTGTTCCACTCACCATGACAAAACAAACAGCACCCGACAACTTATATATATTCATTTCATGCAGTTGTAGAAAAGGATGCGGCACAGCATGTGGTTGCAGGAAAGCTGGGTTGAAGTGTTCCGTTGTGTGTGGCTTCTGCAGTGATCAGTCATGCGAAAATGTCCCGGAGGTTCAAATCGATAGTGAGGACGAAGATGAACAAGACTTAGCAATGGAAGAGCAATGTATTCCCATAAGCACCGATTATGATGATAACCGACCCGGACCATCAAAGAAAGGAAAACGCTAATAAATTGCGAGGTTCATGCGTCATTTCCTTCTAAGATCGCGACGCTGTGGATGAGGCCTATCGGGGATACCACCATAAAAAAGCGCGCCATCATCACTCTACCTCAAGGGGCTCAAGGTGGTGTGGAAATGAGTAGAACTAAGAAATCACGGAAATATTACAAGCAGCGGTGGCTGGTGAGGTAGTGCCACGATGCCATGGCACTACCTTATTTTTCAGTTTTTTTATGTTGTGCGTTATATTTTAATGAGACATATGAAGGTTATAACATATTTTTTTCAGAAAAATAATGTAGTGCCATGGCTCCGTGGTACCGTGGCACTACCTCACCAGCCGCTGCTTATTATAACTATGTAAAAAATAGCGAGAATTTCGGAAAAATTACAAAATTGGGGAGTTTTTCTATTTTTTTGGAAAATATGTTGAGTTTTTCGTCGCTGCACCTTCCATCCAAGATGGCGGCTCGAGCGGTCACACCCCATGGTCGAAAACTTACTTTTTTTTATCAAGGCCTAAACCTTAACAACATATAAGAAAATTACTACTACACCACCTTTTGTAGGGCAAAACACCCCACTGACTGGCCATAAAATATATACGATATAGACATCAAACAACTTACAGTCGTTTAACTTTAAAGTCATTAATCAAAATGATATATAACGATAAGATAAGTGCGATATAGGAGGCAAGCAACCTACAGTCGTTTAGCTGTAAGTTCATTAATCAAAATGATATAAAACGATAAAATATATGCGATATAGAATGCAAACGACCTACCATCGTTTAACTATAAATTCATTAATAAAGATGATGTATAGCGACAATATCGGTAATATCCAGTAGATTTGCAGACACTGGTGTTTCCTATGAAGGTACGTCTCCACCATGTGGTTGTAAAACTTTGACAAAAAGACCGCTGTACGGCTAACTGACGTCGGAGCTAGCGGATGTCAGCCACAAAATGAGGAAATTCTATCTCATGGAAGGAATTCTATCCTACAGAAGTATTTTTATCCCACAGAAAGACCCTAGTTAGTTTAACTATCTTAAATAAACACTCGTGTCCAACATACCTTTAAAAAAAGATCACCACACTAGCCAATAATTTTAGAAAATATACACTTTACGTCACTTGCCAAATACTGCAACGACACAATCAGGTGGTAATTAGACCTGATGGTCAAAAGTAGCGACGATAAATTTCGATACGGAAAACTGGTGATGCAAACGGATTTGGTTAGAAGCTGTATTTTTTAAGGCAGGTCATTTTGTTGAAGTCAAAAATGTAATTTTTGAACATTCCAACGATGATTCTCGGGCTCTTTACTTTGTAAATAAAAAATTGAAAACGAGTTCCTTCAACAAGTTTCGTTCGTAAAATCAAATTATAGTGACTTGTCGGAAACAATTACTAAATTAGAAAAAGCGCAAATGCCGCTTAAATAGTTTTAACACTAATGCGCCTTGCAAAAACGTACGTCACAGTTGGAATAAAGGTATTAGAAAATGTTTTAAAAACAATTGAAGAAAACTTTGAGTTCAAACACCTTGTCAAATTAGGTAGTGTTTTAAATGAAAAATTTTAAAAACATGGAATATTGAACCAGATATACAAGTGCATGTATTCAGATAATTGAAAAAAATTAAGAAGCATTTTATCATATATGGGTTAATAATGCCTAATTTCAATATACAATATGTATAGGTGTATAAGTTTATTCCATTACCTACTTCGATATTAATATTAAAATAATTAGTATTTAATAATTTAATAAATAGAGCAATTAATAAAATTCTTATTCTAATATTTTTACAAGAGGTAAGTAAATGGAAATTATCAAAATATTATATTTTTTGCATATTTTTAGTTTTTTGTGCATATTATTGACCAAAACTTCACATATTTATGCGCATAAATAACATTTTCAAGTGCATATTTTCCTAAATCCACTAGTGATTAACAACTTCAGATATATCTTGACAAGTTGCAAAACCCATAAACTAAAGCTTAACATTAGCAAACATAAAAACAGCAGCCCCGTCTCCAAGGGTGAGGCGGCGAGGCAGCCGCCTCGGGCGGCCGATTTTTAGGGGCGGCCGTTTTTATTTTTTCTATAAAGTTTTAACGTGATTGTATGTAACACGGTAAACGCTCTCGCAATTCGCAATGAATATGTAAAACGCTTCATTTGTACTATAAGTAGCTCATCGCGCGTTGTATGCAATAATAACCAACGCCTTAAAAAATTAAACTCCATTATATAACATAACGATCTATTCGCAATTAGCATTAGCAGTTTAAATTCGCAGTGAATAAAAAATCGCATTTAGGGATGTGCGACAAAGCGATCAGGACAGTTTTTACGGAAGTGGCCGAAACGCAACCCGATTGATTGATCGATTACTGAACAGCATGTAGCACTTATTGAGCGTAGAGCGAGCGCATGTTACATATACGTACTCGTGCGATTTTTCAGACCAAAAAATCGAACTCCGCGCTCCCAAATACCCCTCTCTAGGGTACCCACATCAAAATTAATTTTGTTCGAAAATTATTTTTGATTTTTTCGCTTTCGTTACAGAAACCTACATGTCACTCACGTACAAATAAATGTTTTTTTAATCACATACAGGGTGCTAAAACCACAAAATTTTCCAAAAAATCCCCTATTTTCGAAATATTTTGGTAAAACAAACTCGTGCGATTTTTTAGATCAAATATTCCACCTCCGCGCCCCCAAATACTCCTCTCTAGAGTACCCACATCAAAATTATTTTTTTTCGAAAATTATTTTTTCCCTTTTATTAGAGAAACGATTAGAGGGATCCACGTACATGTCACCCACGTGCATTTACTTTTTTAAATCACATACCGGGTGTTAAAACCTCAATGTTTCCCAAACAATCCCTTATTTTCGAAATATTTCGGTACAGCAAACTTGCGCGATTTTTTAGACCAAAAATTCGAACTCCGCGCCTCCAAATATCCCTCTCTAGAGTACCCACATCAAAAATTTTTTTTTTCGAAAATTATTTTGGTTTTTTCTCCCTTTCATTAGAGAAACGTTTAGAGGGATCCACGTACATGTCACCCACGCACAAATAATATATTTTTTTAAATCACCTACAGGGTGATAAAACCACAATTTTTCCCAAACAATCCCCTATTTTCGAAATATTTCGGTACAGCAAACTCGTACGTTTTTTTTAGACCAAAAATTCAGACTCCGCGCCCCCAAATACCCTTCTCTAGAGTACCTACATCAATTTTTTTGTTACAAAAATTATTTTTCAAATTTTTTTTTCGCTTTCATTACAGAAACGGTTAGAGGGATCCACGTACATGTCACCCACGTACAAATAAGTTTTTTTAAATCATATACAGGGTGTTAAAACCACAATTTTTCCCAAAAAATCCCCTATTTTGAATTATTTTGGTACAGCAAACTCGTGTGATTTTTTAGACCAAAAATTCGAATTCCGCACCCCCAAATACCCATCTGTAGAGTACCCACATCAAAATTTATTTTTTTCAAAAATTATTTTTGAATTTTTTTTTTCGCTTTCATTACATAAACTCTTAGAGGGATCCACGTACATATCACCCACGTACAAATAAGTTTTTTTAAATCATATACAGGGTGTTAAAACCACAATTTTTCCCAAAAAATCCCCTATTTTCGAATTATTTTGGTACAGCAAACTGGTGTGATTTTTTAAAACCTCAATTTTTCCCAGAAAATCCCCTATTTTCGAATTATTTCGGTACAGCAAACTCGTGTGATTTTTTACACCAAAAATTCGAACTCCGCGCCCCCAAATACCCCTCTCTAGAGTACCCACATCAAAATTTATTTTTTTCAAAAATTATTTTTGAAATTTTTATTTTTTGCTTTCATTACAGAAACGGTTAGAGGGATCGACGTACATGTCACCCACGTACAAATAAATACAGGGTGTTAAAACCACAAATTTTACCAAAAAATCTATTTTCAAAATAGTTCGGTACAACGAACTTGTGCGATTTTTTAGATCAAAAATTCGACCTCCGTGCCCCCAAATCCCCCTCCCTAGAGTACCTACATCAAAATTTTTTTTTTCCCCTTTCATTACAGAAACGGTTAGAAGGATCCACGTACATGTCATCCCACGTACAAACAAATTTTTTTAAATCACATACATCTTTGTTTTTATTACCGAAACGATTAAAAGGATCCACTTACATATCATCAACGTACAAATAAAATTTCCAAAATCATATACAGGATGGTAAAACAATAATTTTTTTTTAAATTCAACTTTTTTCGAAATATTTCGGTACAGAAAACTCATACGATCTTTTCGATGCGAAAATCGAACTCAACGCACCCAAAAACCCACCCTAAGATATTCGAAATAAAAAAGATCATCCCCTGCGAAATTCCCTATTTCGTGCCGAAATCTAAAGAAAAATACTAGATTTTGAGACAAAAATTTCATTTTATCGAATATCTACCTTATTTGAAGTCCTATCGAAAAACTTTATAGGAGCTTTTCGATAGACCTTAAGACGGCGCAGTGGTCCAAACCGATTTGAGATATCTCTTTCCGTTACAGTGGAAATGAAGAAAATATAAAAATCACGTTTGGTCGATTTGGAAAAAAACGAAACGTCGTACAATTAAACTGTATACGGCATATTATAGTACCCGACGAGACCAATCTTTCCCCCATTTAAAGTTTACCTCTAACTCTTACCGTTTCGAATTATACCCGATTTAATGACAATCTCGATTTTTGAATTTTTCCGAAAAAAATGTTGAAAAAAAAAATATCAGTATTTATTACGGAGACAATTAAAGGGGTCCATTTATATGTTATTAACATAAAAATAAAATATTAAGCGAGCCCCGGCATCCCCGATTTAATTCGAGGTAGCCCCCACGTGGTACATCTACCATGAAAATATAGACCATGCAGGTCATCTCCTTATACCGGAACCTCCCGGTTAAAAAACCGCGCGGGCGCCTATTCGCCAGATAGGTCATTATTGACTCCTTAATTGGTCTGTTCTAAGGGGCGGCAAAATCTTGCTCGCCTCGGGCGGCATAAAGCCTGGAGACGGGGCTGAAAACAGCAACGCCAAATACATAAATTACAAAATTGCAAGGAATTGTCTGCAGAGTTCATTACTGTTACGTCAAATATAACATAAGTTAAATTTATGTACACATACGCTAAATCGCGCTAATTGGTAGTTATCAAGAAATAACATTTTTACGAGATTATACTGAACTTAAATTCTATTCAGGGCCAAGGTTTGTATTTATAATGAATGTGTCAACTATATGTAAATTACTTGCCTAATGTTAAAAAATTGTATGTCTTCATTTTATAACAGTTAACAAAATTAACTATTTTATGTAGGAATAAAAAGTACCTAATATTGCAATTCCGCATTGCAAAAAGACGTTGCTTAAATAGTTCTGAGGCTCTTATAATTATTATTGAAGACCTTAGTGCAAAAGCCAGGTAAGTCCAATTTCTATCAAAAATTGCTTCTGGGCATATTCTAAGTATTTAGGTTATTGCGGATCGTTTGGTGCTAAAATCAAGTAAGTACAATGCTTCTAATGTGAAGGAGCATTGAATTTCACTTGCCTGATCTACTTGATCAGTAGCATACATCAGGCAAGTCCAGAAGATACCTGCTTTTCCCACCAAATTCATATTGAATTGGTGATGACTTGTCTGGTTCGTATGCAGTGCAAAACGTCGGAAATAAAGTCTCTTTGCAAGCAGATAAATAGCTACATATACGTGAGTCAAAAGCGTTTTATATTTCATTAAAAGAGAAATCGAAACTTGCCTTAAATGACACCACTATTAAAGTTTTATGTTTTGACTATGAACAGAATTTGCCATTGCCTCATGTCCCCGCTAGCGACGCCGACGTCTTTTATAAAAGAGAACTGAGATGTATAAATTTTGTGTACACTCTACTAATACTGGCACTTCTGTTTTTTTTTTATAGATATGACGAAGTTACTTCGAAAAAAGGCAGTAACGAAGTTAAGCTTTTTGCATCATTATTTACTTACTTATCTATCAGATACGGTAAGGACTTTATATCTTTTCTCCGATAACCCGTTTGGGTTAGTTTGGGTTTTGGGTATCCCAAAATAAAAACCAAACGGTACTTTTGGGAACATCATCCAGAAGGGCACTTTGACGATCATACACCAGCATCCGGAGTTGTGACGTAGTTTTTACCATACGACCAATCGTTTGCCTTGATTGAAAAGGCCAAATGACGGAAGTAACGGGTTCATATTCCTGATGGATGGAAGGAACTAGTACGTTCAACTTCAAAAAAGTTGTAAACGTCAATCAGGACATGATCATGGATTTTGCAACATATTGTAAATCTTTTTTAAATTTGATTTTGTTAGCAAAGAAAAAGCTAAGTTTAGCATTTTAACATACCGAATTTTCCAGTATCAAAAACGATTTAAATATGTTAGTTTTTAAATAATTTATATTGAAAAGGAAAATGTAGCGTTGTACTTTCTAAGTTCACATGTGATACAACTCTATCCTTTGCCGCTAAATGAAAAAAATACTGCTGATGTTAAACTTCTTTCAACAAAATACGTACCGGCCTCCGATCTATGGTACTATCGGATGATCTTCGGAAAAACCGAAAATCTTGAAGTTCCACAACAAGTAGTTGTTACAGTTGATGATGCTTAAAACTCCAATTCTTCATTTATATAACTGTAGATTTATTTATATTTTCTTTTTTTTTAAAGTGGTACTGGTATTGTTCCATTTGATTAATATAACTGTTTAAACCATTTTTGCATTATTTGATTATTATGTCGGGGCAAAAACCAAGTAAGTCCAAATTTGTAACAAAACAAAATAAAAAGTTTGCGTTCATGTTTGTATGTTATTTCATATGAAGCACGTTTTTATTACCTCCACTACATCCTAAAATAAAATGGTTTTCTATTTCCTATTTCTAAACAAAATAAAATTTTCTGTAATATGACTTACCCGGTTTTTGCACCGAGGTCTTCAATTGTAAGAACTTTCTGGAGAGAAAATTACGTAATATTTGCATTTATGCAGTTTTTAAATGCCATTCCGGTTGGAAAAGCATATCAAAAAATTTACTTTTCAAACTATAATACAGATATACGCTCTCTTTACATTCACTGGCATATGGCATCTAGACATGCGCTGACAATGCTGACATAATATTGTCCCCATGACACATGTTTTAGATATTTGTGAAGTAAGATACATTTTCGGGATGAAAATCAATATACACATCATAAAAATTACGTTTCTTGGTAATTGATATTTCCGATGTCAGTGCCTACATTCTGTTTCGGCAATCAGCAAAGCAAGAATACACAGTCAGCCCTGAGACCATTGGGAAAATATCTATTAATTTAATTTAATAATCTCTCACTGCTGGCGATAAAAATTGAAAGTGTTATCTAAATAGCACTAGGGGGAGGGGCAAATTGGTAGGACAAGCCCATCTCCATTTTTTTTTATGTTTGGCACACACACTAAAGGAAAATCCTATATCACTCAACGAGCGGCGCGAAGAGGATGGACTTGAAGTGCTGTGGGTTGTAATTTTCAGAAGAGGCGTTACTCGGAAGTCCATTCCAGAGCGAGGCAGTCCTCCAGCCAAAGGCATCTCGCAACAGCGACGACCTAGGTGTTCGCAACTGTTGAAGAGCAGTTTACGCCTAACGAGTGCTTCTGTTTGGCACAACTCTGGGCGGAATCATAAGTGGCAGCTCGTTCGAACATCTTCCGTAGTAGTATCGATAGTAAAGAGATAGGTCCACCACTCTTCTTCGATGTTCAAGGCTATCAAGGTCTTTAGTCAACTCTGCGTCGTCCACAAGACGGACTGCTCTCCTCTGTATGGAATCTAAAGATAGCAAGTGTTTGGGTGCCGAGACTGCCGAGCTCCACACACGGGAACAGTATTCCAGAGATGGTCTTATCTGGGCCATATAGAACAGTAAGAACTAATGAGGTGTATACAACTTTTTTGCTCTATAAAATGCTTCTAGCTTTTGTGCTGCGGCCTTGGCAATTGTGGTGACGTAATTACGCCAAGACATATAGTTTTCTACTAGACATTGTTTTCCTCATCCCATTCCACGATGGTGTTCATATCCTCATTGATGGCAGCAATCTGATTTTCTCGCTCGCGTTGGGAACGAGCAGCGGTAATGGAAGTCCACGACATGAAGAGGATATAAGAGTGCTGTCGTGTGCAAAGCTGTAAATAGAATTGTTTGTCCTGTCTAAGAGATCGTTGATATAGAGCAGGAACAGTGTGGGAGATAAGATACACCCTTGAGGAACTCCGACATTGATTTTGAGTTCCTCCAAGAGATGTCCATCAATACCAACTCGGTTGCTTCGATCTCTTAAGAAATTGGCAAGCCACAGAAGCAATGCTGGTGGTAGTACGTATGCCGTCAATTTTCTTAACAATCCGTCATGCCACACCCTATCAAATGCTTAGGATTTGTCGAAAGCAACTGCACGAGGTTTGTCGTAGCTCTCGATGGCTTTGGTCCACAGAGAGGTCACGTAAGTCAAAAGATCTCCGGTTGATCTGGGCTTGTGGAAGCCATACTGGCGATCACTTATGATGCCTGATGATTCGAGATATTTTAAGAGTTGTTCGTTGATCAGTTTCTCCATGACTTTGGAAATGATGGGAACTAAGACAATTGGAAGGTATTGATTTGGCATCGTTTTTTTACCTTTTTTCAGGATTGGTTGAACCTGAGCGCATTACCAGCTAGAAGGGAAGCATGCAGTTCGGTATGATAGGGATAAAAGCCTGCATAGTGAAACTGTTAGTTCAGCAGCACATTTTTTAGGCACTATTGCGGGCACACCATCGAAATGTCTTAGTTTTTCATGTTGTCTCTACTTGATAGGGTTTACTCAATTATTCTAATTTCATTTTTAGGTCGACAAGAATAAAAGGGCATGTATTTTTGCGCCAATTTAGAGCAACAGATCGAACTTCGAATTGGTTGGTATAACTAATCGCCCTTCATGACTATTTTCATTTCCTTTTTAGATGATAGGTATTGAGATGACCCACCTCTTTAAAATTCTATTTCATTAGACCTGATCCATTTATTTTTGAGACACCCTATATATGTGTATATTTTGAGACACCCCTTATACATGTAAAGGATAATTGCGAGGCTTTTTGGAAGGGATCCGAAAGGTATTACTCGAGAACGGAAAATGGAGAGTCAGAAGTCATCGGAGTGTACGGTTTATTTTGGTGAATTGTTTTGCTTCTGTGTTGCGATATGTCATTACAAGTCGGTAAAATGAAACTTATAATATTGTTATTAACATAATTTGTACCATTATATATTTTATACTCATTGATAATTCATAATTGATGGTATTAACCTGTATATATATTTTGATATTGTTATAAACCTAATTTGCACAAATATTTCATTTATTCTCATTGATAATTCATATTTGATGACATAACGTGTGTATATATTTTGATATTGTTATTAACATAATTTGCATAAATATTTCTCCTATTTTCATTGATAATTCATATTCGATGGCATAACATGTGTATATATTTTGATATTGTTATTAACATAATTTGCATAAATATTTCTCCTATTTTCATTGATAATTCATATTTGATGGCATAACGTGTGTATATATTTTGATATTGTTATTAACATAATTTGCATAAATATTTCTCCTATTTTCATTGATAATTCATATTTGATGGCCTAACATGTGTATATATTTTGATATTGATATTAACATAATTTGCATAAATATTTCTCCTATTTTCATTGATAATTCATATTTGATGGCCTAACATGTGTATATATTTTGATATTGATATTAACATAATTTGCACGAATATTTCATTTATTCTCATGGATAATTTATATTTGAGGGTATAACATGTGTTATAATTTTAATGAGATCGTTTTATGCTGTGAATAACACTGTATTGGTTGCTGTCTTTTCGTGCTGGAATTTTAGTTTTCGTATGACTGTGATTGTAATGTAAGTAAGGGACTTGATGAATCCACTAACATTTTCCTCCCCTGACTGAGCGAATATCCTAGCTATAAATCGTGAGCTTGCGAGCAAGGCACCCTGAGTCGTTCTTTTAACAAATGTTATATTTTTTAATGATTTGCTTTTGTATGAAACCTATGTGAAATTTAAATTAACATTAGTTTGTAACCTTGATTTTTGACTTGATGCCAATTGCTTATAAGCACCCGAAATGATAAAAGATCTGTAGCCTGTGCACAATTACACAGAATAAAACCATATATTCGGAATTGAAATATGTTATATCGAAATGAGTATTAGTAATAAGCAACAGTAAAGGTATAAGCTATTTGAATCGTTCTTCCGGATGCTATAATCTTACAGCCTACAAGAGAAATACTATTCAATCACAAAAGTGTTTACATAATATAATCAATCGCTAAGCGATGACGAAGGAAATATATATTAATCGGCCTGCAGGTCTTACTAGAGATATTGGCTCAATTTGCAACTATAGCTGAGTAGCCTCCCGTATGGGACCTCAGTACCTGCTGGCGACGTCTGGCTAACTAATACTAAACTTTTCAGTTTTGAATGTATTGTAGTATTGCCACAAGTGTGGAACGACAAATTGTGGTGCGTGAGACAGTAATTTAATTAATTGTTATACTAATAAAGGTTGTACAGCATAACTCGGTTTAGGAATTGGGATCGAGGTTTTCTCTGCCATGCTCTTTTCCCTCGTGAATTCCAGGCGGAGTATGGCACGTTTTTCTTTAATAAATTAGGCGTATTAGGAATCTGTGGTTTAATTTACATGACGCACCTTTCCCTCAAATTTCCCTAATTGTGTCTAGTCGAAGCGCAATCCGAATAATTAAAAATTGTGTAAGATATAATAATAACACAACGTAGGTATTGATTTTCTTTTTAATCTATTTTGACGATCATTGGCAAAATAAAGACAAAGCACAATTTTACTTATCTGATTCAACTATGTTGCACAGGCCCGGGTACGTTATACTACAGCATACGTTTCATAACTTCACCCCAGTCATTAATTTGTTCCGCTGCTGTGACCAACAATTATTGTCTCTCTTCTGGTTCATCATCAATCATCATTTATTAGTATCTGCTACATAGCTTAGAACAATTATTCTACTTTATACAGTGAGTGAATAAAGTAAGGAACACCTTAAATAATTCATGAAGAATATACAACTATATCATACATTTTTTAAATGCAATACCCTGTATACTTTTCGGAATATCCAAAATGCTCCTCATGAGAGAAAATTTCTCATAGTTGGATGTATTTTCTAAATTTGTAGTAGTTTCTTCATGTGGTACGTAATATATTTGATATTTCCATGGTTATTTTTATTTGTTTCGTTATTACAGAGTCTATTGTTAACTATTCCTTCAAACCTTGGTTATTCCTTCTGCAGCTTTTTTGTTCTTTGGAAATAATATGATATTTTTAAAAGTGTTTATCTATTCTTTCTTAGGTATACATGTTTTCCCCAATGTTTATTTATTCTTTCCCTTCTGCTGAATCCAATTAAATATATGGTGTCAAAGTAAAATATAAATCATAACTAAATAACTAATATTTTTACAAAAAAAATATATATGGGGTGTGCAAAATATAACCAGGCACCCGTACTATTATTGGCCAAACCGTTAGTTATCTTGTATATTGAATAAACTAACTAAACTTCTAAGGTATTGCGAAATGCGAAATTATATTAACATATGAAATACAGTCATTGACTTGTTCACTCTGCCCTTTATTATTATTGCTTTCTCATTGTTATATGTCTAAATCAAAGAAAACTTACCCCAAATGACAGTCAGCGTATAACAATCGGCAATCATCACCCAAAGTCCATACAAGGCTGCCAGATGGAGAGCCAGGAACCCAATAGCATTCCACCATACAATCTGCCTTTTGAATGTATAATCAGTCCCAATTTCCGCTGGCAAGAGTCCTAAATAATCCTTGTTGCCTTTCTTTTCCTGGATTCTCATCTCTTTCGAACGATACATTGATACTGGAGGCGTAGCGGTCTGTCCTGTATACGACATTTGGTTTTCTATCATTTTGGATTTTGGGCACTGCTGTATTTCGCCTACAGTCATGTTCTACAATACAAAAAATTTTGCTTTGGTAATGCCGTGATTTTAGAACCTTTCGCATGTAGTAATCATAATCTGGGATCGTGATACAAGAATATGCAATATTAACACTCGATGTTAAATCACGAGTGCGTAACACAAGTTAGGCAATCGCATAAGTACCTACGTTAATAGAGCGTTATCACACGTATATTGTAAACAGTTTTATCTACCCTTAAAAAGTGAAAAAAAAAACGCTAATTAAAATTTAAAATTTAGTTTGATTTAATGGTAAAACCAGAACATTGAAACTAATAATCGAAATAGTAGTTGAGTGGACACGCTTCGTTTTCTTTGTAACCACGATACTGTCAAAAGTAATAAATCAAAAATAGTTCACTTGGTCGTTTTTCAAGTGCTTTTATATATTTCCACTTCAAAATGAGTAGTTCTGAAAATTTGCGGAACAAATTTTAAAAGCTATTTCTGGTCTGTTACCGGAAAAATCAAAGTCAAAATGCGAGATGGGTTTTGCCAAATGGTTTACATCCTAACCTTCATATTTATGGGCATATTATTTCATGATACGTACGATGACTTCCATGAAACATATTAATATTATGTTAAAAATAAACACAGGAATTTAATTGCATTTCTTTAAAAAAATTGTGTGACTATCGAGCAAAAAGGTCGAGAGTATTCACAAGAATGGATGTAAACAAGTTTCTAGAAGAAGCGGATAATAAATAAAGTTTTGTTTACGAAAACGTTCTTAATTATTGTCGGATTGGCTGGAGCATGCAGGTGATTTATAGTAATTCCGCGCAACTTTCCTCCTCATCAGGAATGAATTTGAAAGATTGCAGGTATTGCTTATTAATATTAATAACAAATAATTAAATTGCAAATTATAGTCATTTGATATTAGGTTAAAAAGATTTTGACATATACCTACTTAACGCTCTGTTCATTGACTTAATTTGATTGATTGAAGGACAGTCAGATAAGAAAAACGCGTGCGGTAATAAACTTCCAATCTCCCGCAAAATAAGTGGGATAAGAAGTTCTTATCTCACGGATTTTCGTACTTCGCTATAAAATGATATAGATATTGTTTTCTCAGTGCAAATTTTATTTATATTTCTGTATGTCGTTGGCTAATGAGCCTCGGTCATACCTAGAACCAGAAGGATATATTATAAACACAAACACTCCTTAACTTCAAACGATTAGTAGTTGAATATACTAATTTACTATACTATATCTAGTTGAAACTGAAAATGTTAACGAGAGATGCGATGGTCCAGAGATCATTAATTGAATATCTTTATTATTTCATTAATTTTTTTAATCTTTGATATAGTATCACTCCAGAAGTTTTTCACACTTTCTCTTAGACTTCTGGCATAACTATGTTCTTGAAATAATTACAACGCATAGTTCTTAGAGTGAAGTATTATAAAGTCGAAGAACACGTATTACTAATACGTTTTGTTGCCAATTACGCCTTTACATTTTGCCGCAAATATATATAGAGAAACAAGCGCTAGCGGCTTTCTATACGTAAATAAGAATAATGTTTGTGGCACTTTTTAATCTAGTTATTAAAATGAATTTATCATTGAAATGTCAAAAATTAGGGCAATTAGCACTATACGAAAATAGGATAGCCAAAAATGTATTTGAACTGCCTGTAGTTGAAAAAGCCCCAAATTTTAATTCAAAAAAAGAAAGCCAACTCTGGATTTCACCTAAAAGGCCATTACGAGATACCCACAACAAGAAGAATTTAAAATTCCATTAATTTTCACTAGAAAAGGATTTCAAGCAAATATTTGCTGATAGAAAGCGTAGAAAGTATGCAATGTAGAAGATTATTTACATCTTCTAGAAAAGCTCGTTTTATATTACTTAGATGAGACAAATAAAATTTAAAACATCATTAATCGCCCAGCATTTAATGAAGCTTTTTGTACAGGTCTGCCGGCCGTTAAAGGATCTAGGTTAGTATCAATTAGATTGAAACGGGAAATGGTTCTGCGGACGAAGAACCTTCAACAAACCCAAGGAAATGTGAGATTGTGATAAGGGGTTATTGTGCAAGGTGCAATTCTAAAAAACTGGAGCGAGTTGCCACCTTAGAAAACTGAAAAGGATATCTAAACTTGGTTGTCGAAGTACAAAAGTCGGGAGCTATTAAACCTTAGGAAGTTTAAAATTCAGGAAAATAAAGACAAGTGTACATAATTGCAAGAGCACAAATTCTAGCTATTGAATATCGCTATATCATTCTGTGCGTAATTCGATTGAAGTTATGGGATAAAAAGTCCAAAGTGAAATAGCTAGGAATAATACGACATATTATATAAACTAGAAGAGGTAAAAAAACATTTTCCCGATAAGTAAATAGTCTATTTAAATCATTCTACTCCATCTTCTGACGACTATTACCAGAAGTCTTCCACCAGACCCCTGACTTCCAGTTCCCAGTTCCAGACAGCTTCTTCATGGCCTCCCTCATTTCCTTCTTACTTTGGAATTTCCATTCTAGTATTTTTTATGGCAGTTTCACACACACGAAAGGAAGATCCTCTGACACTCGACGAGCGGTATGTGTGCGAAGATGTTGATTGACACAGTTCTTGAATAACTCAAATAACTATAGATATGTAAATATGTCCTGGGAGTTCCACAGCGTTGCCGTGCGCCAGATACAGGAGTCCTTGTAAAGCGATATTCTAGGTGTTTCCAGTTGTACGCCGAACGGGTGCGCTCTTGCCGCCTGTCGTGACTGTCTGACAGACGTTGCTGAGAATGGAGGATCAGGCAGGCCGAAACCTGGGAACATCTGCCGTGAAGAAATCTATAAAATAGGGAGAACTCGGATACATGTGTGCAGTGTTCCAGACAGACTATCCAGATCCCGGGTTAACTACGGGGCGCCAACGAGGCGCACAGTTCTCCTCTAAAGGGAATCCAGCCATATTAGTATGTGCTTAGGTGCGTCACCCAAGATATGTGCGCAATATTCTAAGCACTGTCTTATTTACGCTTTGTAGAGCAAGAGCAGCTGCTGCTGTGTATACAATTTTTTGTTGCGAGATAGTGCACTAAGCTTCTGCAAGGCTGATTTTGCTAGGAAATATTGTTGTTCACTTAAAAACCCAGTAGTCCGATTTGCGAGGATAAGAGAATTGTCGACACTGCCATAATGATGTCAGTGCCCGCCTTATTGGCTTTCTTGGTAAACGTGGCTACTTGGGTCTTTGCTGCATTGAACTGGACCAAATTTATGTCGCCTCAAGTTTGAACTTTCTCCAGATCTTGATTAACTGTTTTAATCTGTTTCTGTCTGCGGTGATAAGTCTCAGTCGCTGGTAAAGGTTTTGCTGATGCATGCCCGCATTAATGGTGAATATGTCTGAGCTGTGTCCAGCCAACTGCAGAGAGACGCTTGCAGTCCGAAGGACGGCAGTTTGTTAAGTATTCCGTCGACTGCCTTCGAAATATCCAACGTAATCGCTCGAGATTTTCCGTAGTCCTCAATTACCCTACTCCATATATAGTAGACATAGGCCAATATATCTTCTATCGATCTCTCTTTGCGAAAACCATATTGGTTGTCGCTAATTAATCTGTTGGTCTCGAGGTA
Source organism: Pissodes strobi (assembly GCA_016904865.1). Lineage (NCBI taxonomy): Eukaryota > Metazoa > Arthropoda > Insecta > Coleoptera > Curculionidae > Pissodes > Pissodes strobi. The sequence goes on from MU182863.1 coordinate 340,974, forward strand.
ATTTAGTAGTTGCTGATTGACTACACGTTCCATGACTTTGGAGATTATTGAAAGCAAGGCAATTGGGCGCTTGTGTGGGGGCGTGGTTTTCTTGTCTTTTTTGCAGGTTGCACTCGAGCGACTTTCCAAGAAAGTGGGTAAATCCCTTTTCAGTTTTCGGTAAGACAAAGCAAACAGTCTGGAACAAATGAATGTGTTAGTTCGTTGGCGCAGTTCTTTAATACGATGGCAGGCATTCCGTCCGGTCCTGATGTTTTTGCGTTCTAGTTCTTTGAGGATTTTACGAATATCACGGTATTTAAACCTAACTTCTACCATGGCAGTGGAGAGCCCCACCATATCTTGCCTTGGGGGGCGTTTAAGGTAGAGTGCGATGAAAACATTTCGGCGACCATGTTTGCTTTTTCCCTAGCTGTAGCTGTCGTCATGCCGCGTTCGTCTGTCAAAGATGGGAGAGGCGTTTTGTAAAGTTATTACTTTCTGCCTTTGCTGCTGACCAGAAATTTCTAGAGCCACTATGTCATCATTCGCATGTACCTATTCCTGCTTGGTTTTCTTGTAAGTACTCTCTCGATGGTTACCCTGTGTGATCTGGATTTGCCGGCGGCTCTTCTCCGCAACTTCATTTCTGAGCCATTTAATGCCTTCTCGTAGCCTTCTTTTACTGCAATTCGTAAGCGAACTTGCTTTTCTACCTCGTGAGTTCCGTTGTATTATGACTTCATAGAATTTTCCATCCGATGTAATTTTCATGAATATTTATTTGTATTTCGTGCATCTTCCGAAACAGAGTCGCTTAATTTTCTCATCTTCTACTAATTATTTTGTCATAATCTGTTCTATATCGTGGTAATCTTATACCAGTACGATATGATTCTCTGCAAATCACAGAGAGTGTGTTGTTTAGTGGGATTCTTTAGCTCTTTTTTCACATATTTAGCGACTGATCTTAATATATCTTAATGTATTGGAGAGAGGCAGTAATCATATTTCAAACCTCATCGTGACCTCAAAATCTTTTACAAAGTAAAATAGGACTTCTTTTCATCAACAGAGCGTTTTTTTCTATCAATTGACTCACACAGAAAAGATGATCTAGCGTAGATCTGCCAGCTCTAAAGCCAGCCTGCTCTTTAGCCACCATATCCCTGTATTCTCATTCAATCTCTTGTTTTAAGTATATTTTCAGATATTTTACATACTAATACAACTTGTTACCGATATTCATCGATAGTTGCTGCCATAAGCCTTACTACCCTTTTGCGAATTATGGAGATATGAGCTTTGTCACACTACCGAGACCATATTCCTTGAATACCTTCGAAATAGTTCTTTTAAGTGTTAAAATAGCCTCTCTGTACTATATTTAATTATGCCGGGACATCACCGAGTCCAAGCATCGTCTCCTTTTTCAGTAATTCATTTCCTGAAAAGTCAGCATCTTAGGTAATCCTATTGTTATATTCATTCTGCGTCTTTAAACAATGCTCTTTCTTCCGTTGGCAGCTTTGTACGATGATCTCCTCATGTCTGGAGTTTTATTTCATAAATGTTTTTTTTTTCAGAAACATGTGAAAATGGCTCGCACAAGTGTTGTAAGTGGCATGCTGAACCAGCAAAATATATTTTGGCTGCAAAAAGAATAATCGGGCAGCAAGATTAGATCAGAAGAAATTAAAACAAGCGGTCACATTTTTATATGTTATGAACATACTTTCATATTTAATATTTCTCCCTATATTTAAAATACAGAAATTATAAGGCCTGTCCACTTTTATTTGGAAATCCTTGAATATTAATTGTGTAAAAGTACAGTGCAACCTCTGAGAATTTCCGCACTCAGCTAACGCCACATGCTAAAAACATCCTCGTTTGAAAACTAGTACTTTCAACACTTATTATGTAATATAATACTTCATTGCTTAAATTTCAACTCTGCTCTTATCCTGTATCGTTTGCTGCTAGATCATCCGTTTACGCACTCTCTAAGATTCGTAAGATAGATCTTTTTTATGTGCAGTGCGTAAAATAAGTTATTTTACTCACTAGTGCGTAAAGTAAATCTGACATATTTTTGACATTTAGGGCAGTGCGTAAAATAATTTACTTTACGCACTAGTACGTAAAGTAATTTAATAATATTTTTGTTTTTTCATATATTTTTCGGTTGTAGAAGAAATTTCGTATGCTACTCATGTCATTGTGTCAAGTACCTTTTTTTATTCATGGGATTGTCGCATTCTCCTACGGCTCATGCGACAATATTCCCATTCATAAAAAAGGGTCACTTTACACACTTGTTGCATAAATAACTATTATTGCAAACCGATTAAACTGATGTTGAAAGAATTTAATCTGATTATCAAATAATTTAATCTGCTGCTTATATTTCAACTCGGGTGTCATCCTATCTATTTTGCTGCTCGTTCATCAATTTTGCTTATAAATATGTTGATTGTCATTCGATTAAATTGATTATCAGTACGATGAGCAAATAATTTAATCTCTAAATTATACATGTAGACTCACAAGTCAAAGCTAGAAGATTTCTATCAAATTTGACAGTACTTCTTAACTTAAGACTTAGCTAAATTAGTATTTCATTACATTTATTTATTTTATATGCAATTTAAATTTCTAAATTTGGGTATGACCATTTTAAACAACTATTAGGTGTATGTAAAATGCAAGTGAAACTGCGACCCGTACTATTTTATGGCGTTAATTTACATAATTTTAAATGATTTATTACTATTAGTGTCAAATGTATCAAGTGAGGGCAGTTGGTTTGAGTCCCTGGTGCTTTCCTGAAAAATTTAAAGAATGTTTAGGACCCCGAAATTTAGTATCACCCGAAGAGAGAGAGATAATTGACTGAAACATTGGTTGTGATAACATGAAATCATGAAAATTCGAAATATAATTTTAAGTGAATTATGTAATGTATTTATATACACATACAATTTATATGCTTCCTATTTGTCAGTTTCTTTGTTTATTTAATTTTTCGACGACATCTGATTTTTTACCAAAAGGTTAAGATTGATAAGTCATTAGAACTAATGAAATTATTTTAAAAGAGCCAAAGATTACTTGACTTTATTCAAAATGGTATTGAAAGCAAAACTATGTTTGTAATAACGTAAATATATTGATTGGTTAAGGGTACTAGCAAAATTAGTTACTGTAAAATCGATACAACAATGGCTCATATGAATAAAAGAGAAGCAAATGCTTTTGCTTAAGTTTTTTGAGATAAACATATTCCGCTTTAATGCAGCAAAAAGAGACGGTGGTAGAGTAAAAGCATTTGCTACACTTTATTCATACGACTGAATGTAATCGCATTAAAATACAATTGGTTTTAGATTAATTAAATTTATTTTATTAACTACTACAATATTTTTAAATATCAGTATACACTATGCAAAATGCCCGATAAGCATACTTTCGGGAGCGCATAGGGGAGGCAAAATAACCCTAATTTATCATAGAAAATGTCCATTATCCTTCGCATCTTCGCCGTCCCTCATTACACTTTGTAGTATACAACTTTTTCCCAATCGGTACAATTTTTAAAGAAGTTATCTAAAAACATGGTGATTCAGCCGACCCTGGCTAGCCGCTCGAGCTTATCGCCTTGATGCCTCATTACAATTTTGTACCGATCGGTGACAAGCAAGAATCCGTAAATCGGTTCTTTCTTTTGGGTTTAAGAAGAAAAATGCCTAGAAATCGTATTTCAAGTACAGTGTATGTGTAGTGATATGTCTTGCTCGCAAAGGAGGCGAAAAAAGGGAGCAATATTCATCGGAAGAAGTGAATCAGGGGGTGAGTTCACATAAGATTATATGCCAAAATTTCAAATATACGTAAATACCTGGTTATCTTATATATATAAAAACAGAAACTATCTCTCGTATAAAATCATGATGTGTATAATACTAAGCTACCTCAGTATTATGAATAAATATGACACTTGTAACCCTTAATTTTCTACTTAATAAAATTAAAATGGAAATACTCTCAAACTTCTAAAACTAACTATATTAGAATAACGAACGGGTTACAGTCAAAAATTACTAACAAACCATTATTTATATACGAGGGAATGACAAAACATTGTTACATTTGTCGTCTGTGCACAATTATACACAGAATGAAACAATATATTCGGAATTGAAATATATTATATCGAAATGAATATAAATAATAAGCAAAAGTTAACGATACGAGCTATTCGAATCGTTCTCTAGTAATCTCGTCTAATCGTAATCGTACATCCTACCAAAGCAATACTATTCAATCACAAAAAGTGGTTACATAACAAAATCAAAAGGCTGACTAAGGAAATATACCGGTCGTCCTGCACATTTATTAATGTTTTACATAGAATAAAACGTTTTTACCATATAAAGGAATATAAAAAATAGAAACAAATGGTTATAATGCCTTCGTATTATTATCACGTTTTCGATAATTGATCCCCATATGGGCCACATGTGGGACTATAAACTACAATTCAATTTGATGCAAATATTGCAAAACAAAAGCTAAAAGTTATATTTAATCATGATCCACTTATCTATAGGATAATAAATAAAACTCAAAAATCAAATATTATCATAATAATTTCAAAGGACATTCATAGCCACAATACTAGAGAGTTTATAGGAAATCGTACTGTTATTATTACTAAAATGCAATTATCCTCAATACCAGTGTTAAAAACACTGTCTAGAGGATTAAGGACTATGTATACTGTAATTATTGGTATTACTGCATTAATAAATAATTTTCAAAAAAAAAAAAAAATAATTTATTTTAAGTAAGTCGAAGAGTGCCCTTTTCTCACGAAATTAACCGTTAAAAACTAGCCACAAAGGCAAGCTGACTCATAATTTAGGAGCGACTAAAACCCAAGTTGGGTATTATTATAGATTTGCATGCTCCTCCGTTCGCTTTGTTCGCAACGGGGGATCAATCAACAAGAACTAACCAAGTGCTAACCAAAACTAACCCAAGGCTAACCCAGAGTAACCCAAAATTAAGGGAAAAAGGTAAATTAATAGAAATTTTGCTAGGACGTAGACATGGATTCGTGTCGCATCGCGCGCAGTATTTTGGATTGCAACTCGGGATTTAGCCGCTCGTCATAAATTTATCGGAATGTTATCGTTCGGCTTTGTGGAAGCGATGTATATCGGAACGCATTATTTTTAAACAATTCGTGTTGATATGATCCGATCGGCGAGGGAAAAAATTGGAGTAAACATTGCTTGCAGGAGATGTTAATAAATAATATCAATACCTTTTTACAAATTCGCATTTGCAGATGCGAATAACTTTAACTAAAATTGGCCTTCACATGCAAATGTGAAGGGTCCCAACAGCCTCCACGTCAGTAGGTGTATTATGTTGGAGTGGTTAGAGGCACACTATATCCCTACATTTGCCGATGTAAAGGATATATGTATTGACAAAAATAAAACGGTATAGTGCTATGTATTTGCAGATACAAACACAAATAATCACCAAAAACAAATAACTACCATACTGTTGCAACCCTCTTGCATAAAATCATCGCATTGGAGGTAGCGAATTATTACACTCTTGGTTTCTGTTCAAAACAGAAATTACAGTATTTGCCGATACTGTAAATATGCTAAAAAATCGTTGCATTTGCAGATGCAGACGAAAGCATAACCAGGGTTAAGCAGCAAGCAAAAAGGTGAATAGTTGGTTGTATTAGCAGATACAATCGATCGTACCCACTATCTGCAATTGCAGTTGCAGGTAGTGAACATATTCATGCTTATTTTTCTGTTCAAAAACAGAAATTGCAGCATTTGCAGATGCTGTAACTAGGCTAATAGATCGTTGCATTTGCAGATGCAATCGATATAATAAGTAGCAAACCAAGGAAAATCTTTTGCATTTGCAGATGCATTAGAAGATCCTCTCACGCTAGCGGAGGAAAAAACTTATCCGAATCAAGACTTACCATCATCAGAAGCACCCGATGGCCCAGAACAAAGTAAAGACCACGCTTTGTTAATAGACAAAAAAAAAATACGAGGAAATCATACCTGCGAGGCCAGAACTACATACTCAGATAGATAGTTTTTAGATGGTACAATCACTTATTAAAAGGACTAAAAGATAAAAAAAAAAAAAAAAAAAAAACAAACAGTATGATAGAGAAGTATCCACCAGCTGCCAACTGTAATGTCCTCAGACCATCAAAATTAAATCTCAAAGAGAGTACTAAATCCTGCCAAGACAACTACTGTATCAATTACAGAAACAACTATGGTCCGTGGGATTAGTGCCTTAGCCCTCACTTTCAATAATTTAATTAGCCAACCGTCTGAACTACAATTATACGTTCAAAATTGACAGAAATTAAAGGTAAACAGTTCAATAATAGAGTGGGTACAGGATTATAAAATGTCTTTCAATAGGACACCACTCCGGTTAGCAAAATAGAAGACTACATAGGACGGCAAAAAATTTAATTTCTAAATACGCATTCTTGGGGAAAACTGATCTTAAAGATGCATATTTCGTTATCCCTATGCACAGTAGTCAAAAAAGTTGTTAAGATTCGTTTTTTGCAACGTATTATACCAATTTAATTGTGTTTCATTTGGTTTATGTACAGCTCCATATCTTTTCACAAAACTGAAACCAGTTGTGAGATATGTAAAATTAAAGGGTATAAAAACTGTACTCTACTTAGTCGATTTGCTAGTTATTGGTAATTCAAAAGAGAGCTTAAAAGTATAAATAAAATTACACAAACATTACAAGATTTAGGTTTTATATAAATTCTGAAAAAAGCGTAGTTATTCCCGCGCAACAATGCTCATTTTTCGGGGTTATACAAGAGAAAAGGGACCTACTGGCAGAACAGTCTATTATCTTTTACCCTGAAAAATACCTACTCACATCTCCTTGCAGAGAGAAACAACCATTGTGGAAGAAAATTTCCCTGGCTGTAGGGAAATTAGGAAGTCTCCTGAGAAATTAAACTGATTATTTTTTATTGCAAACTATAGAACAGTGAAAAAAAAAATCGATACTTGTTTTTTATTTCCACTAAGATGAATATTACAAGAGCTATACCAGTTTTTAGTTTTGTATATATGGATATACTATGCATGCTGTGACGTAACAATTCATGTGTATTATGACGTCATAAGCACATCTCAAGGGTTGTATCTGCCTCATTTTTTGGCTTATGGAAAAAAGAAAAACACGTGTTCACTTATTTTTCATGGGCTATCAAAATCAGCAATAATAATAAAAAAAAAATAATAATAAAAATAAAAAAATTACGAAACTTCCTCATTATCAGGAGAGCCTTTCTATAACAAAGCGTACCTAATGAAGCGATAAAAGTGTTATTTATTCATTGACAGATAGCGCCCTCAAACAATACGGAAATACTTACAATAAATAGGGGAATTTGTGGTTTTGTAAGCACTAACAAATATATACCAAAACCGTAAACTTATTGAGCTCCTAAACATTCAATTGTCTTCGGAGTCATCCTACTCTACCATGAACTCACACAAATCTGCACTTTCTCCAATATTGAATATTAAACAAAAGACGAAGCGGTTATAAAAGGGATTCTCAATGGAACATTTAACATAAGACCCCCAAATCCAAAGTACTCAATTACTTACTTGGGATTCCTACCCAGTTCCACAGCGCTTAAAGAGCATGTACCTTCGCGAATCCTTAAATCTACAAATCTAACTTTAAAGCTAGTAACACTCTTAATACTAATAACGGCACACCGGCACACTGACAACCGGAAAGTAAAAATAGACAATATTTTTAAATATGAATACATAATTGAAATCAGATTCCCGGATAAAATAAAAGCAGGTGGCTTAAACAGGCTTCAACCTAATTTGATATTACCTTATTTTACCAATCAACCTGAACTATGTATAGCCACACTATTAGAGACTTACATAGAACGCACAAAAGAAAAAAGGCTGCTACCAGTCAATAAAAGGTGAATAGTTCGTTGTATTAGCAGATACAATCGATCGTACCCTCCACTGTCTGCAATTGCAGTTGCAGCTAGTGAACATACCTATTTTTTTCTGTTCAAGAACAGAAATTACGGCATTCACAGATACTGTAAATATGCTAATAGATCGTTGCATTTGCAGATGCAATCGATACCACAAGTAGCAAAACCAAAGAAAATGTAATACTCACTCACAAAAAGCCTTATCACCCAGACAGCAGTCAAACCATTAGCAGATG